>NDXB01018554.1:3733-19279 GCA_002631895.1 Agapornis roseicollis
GAAAAGAAAAGGGAAAAGAAGAAAAGGGAAAAGAAAAGGGAAAAGAAGAAAAGGGAAAAGAAGAAAAGAAAAGGGAAAAGAAAAGAAGAAAAGAAAAGGGAAAAGAAGAAAAAGGAAAGGAAGAAAAGGGAAAAGAAGAAAGGGGAAAAGAAGAAAGGAAAGGAAAGGAAAGGAAAGGAAAGGAAAGGAAAGGAGAAGAAGAGAAGAAAAGAGAAAAGGGAAAAGAAAATCAAAAAAGAAAGGAAAGGGAAAGGGAAAGGGATAGGGACAGGAAAAGGAAAAGGAAAAGGAAAAGGAAAAGAAAAGAAAAGAAAAGAAAAGAAAAGAAAAGAAAAGAAAAGAAAAGAAAAGAAAAAAAAGAAAAGAAAAGAAAAGAAGAAAGAAAAGAAGAAAGAAAAAAGAAAAGAACAGAAAAGAAAAGAAAAAAAAAAAGGAAAGGAAAAGAAAAGAAAAGAAAAGAGAAGAAAAAAGAAAGAAAAGAAAAAAGAAAAGAAAAAAAAAAAGGAAAGGAAAAGAAAAGAAAAAGAAAAGAAAAAAAGAAAGGGGTTGAAAGGACCTTAAGATCATCTAGTTTCAACCCCCCTGCCATAACCAGGGACACCTCACACTAAACCATGCCACACAAGGCTTCGTCCAACCTGGCCTTGAACACTGCCAGGGATGGAGCATACACAGCCTCCCTGGGCAACTCATTCCAGCATCTCACCACCCTCACAGTAAAGAACTTCTTCCTTATATCCAATCTAAACCTCCCCTGTCACTACAGTCCCTAATGAAGAGTCCCTCCCCAGCATCCCTATAGGCCCCCTTCAGATTCTGGAAGGCTGCTAGGAGGTCTCCATGCAGTCTTCTCTTCTCCAGCTGAACAGTCCCAACTTTCTCAGCCTGTCTTCGTCTGGGAGATGCTCCAGTCCCCTGATCATCCTCGTGGCCCTTGTCTGGACTTGTTCCAACAGCTCCATGTCCTTTTTTATGTTGAGGACACCAGAACTGCACACAATACTCCAGGTGAGGTCTCATGAGAGCAGAGTAGAGGGGCAGGATCACCTCCTTCGACCTGCTGGTCATGCTCCTTTTAATGCAGCCCAGGATACAATTGGCTTTCTGGGCTGCAAGCACACACTGAAGCTGGCTCATGTTCATGTTCGCATCGACCATCACCCCCAAGTCCCTCTCTGCAGGGCTGCTCTGAATTTCCTCTGCCCAGCCTGTAGCTGTGCCTGGGATTGCTCTGACCCAGGTGTAGGACCTTGTACTTGGCATGGTTAAACTTCATGAGGTTGGCATCAGCCCACTTCACAAGCGTGTCAAGGTCCCTCTGGATGGCATTCCTCCCCTCCAGCGTATCCACCAAACCACACAGCTTGGTGTCATCGGCAAACTTGCTGAGGGTGCACTCAATCCCACTGTCCATGTCAGCAACAAAAGATGTTGAACAATACCAGTCCCAACACCGATCCCTGAGGGACACCACTTGTCACTGGCTTCCAGCCAGACATTGAGCCATTGACCACAACTCTTTGCGTGCGGCCATCCAACCAGTTCTTTATCCACCAAGTGGTCCACCTATCAAATTGATGTCTCTCCAATTTAGAGACAAGGATGTCGTGTGGGACAGTGTCAAACGCTTTGCACAAGTCCAGGTAGATGACATCAGCTGCTCTACCCCTGTCCATCAGTTCAGTAGCCACATCGTAAAAGGCCACCAAATTGGTCAGGCAGGATTTCCCCTTAGTGAAGCCATGCTTGCTGTCACCAAGCACCTTGTTGTTTTTCATGTGCCTTAGCATGCCTTCCAGGAGAATCTGCTCCAAGATTTTGCCAGGCACAGAGGTGAGACTGACTGGTCTATAGTTCCCTGGCTCATCCTTCTTGACAATGGGGGTTATATTTCCCTTTTTCCAGTCTTCGGGAACTTCACCTGACTGCCATGATTTTTCAAATATGGTGGCCAGTGGCTTAGCAACTTTATTTGCCAGCTCCTTCAGGACCCATGGATGGATTTAATCAGGCCCCATGGACTTGTGTACCATCATAGAATGGTTTGAGCTTGAAGGGTCCATGAAACTCATCCTGTTCCAATCCTCTGATACAGGCAGAAACACCTTCCACAATACTGGGTTGCTTAAAGCCCCATCCATCCTGGCATCATGTACTACATACAAAAAAAGGCATAAAAGTCCTGTAAGGGGTTGTACAAAGACTTCCCCAGGAAATCTGTGTAACTTTCTGGTGTCGTGGTTTAAGACCACACAGCCATTTGGTCACACTGCCTTTTCCCACCTACCCCATGGCAGGATGGTGAGGTGAACTGGGAGAATATAAAACCACTGGTTGAGAGAACTATTTAATAACTAAAGTACAATATATTATTACTTCTACTACTAATGATAATGGAAATAATAAGGGGAGAAAATATAAAACTAAAAGGGGAAAGAAAACAAAAGAAACAACAATAACACATGTGATGCACAATGCAACTTCTCATTGCCCCATGACTGATACCCAGCCTGACTAAAGTAGTAATCTGGGCCTTCTGGGTGACTCCCCTCAGTTTATATACTGTGCTGTGGAATACTCCTTTGGCTAATTTGGGTCAGCTGTCTTGTCTCTGCTCCCTCCTGGCTTGTTGTGCCCCTCCTCACTGGCAGAGCATGAGGAACTGAAAATCCCTTGATCAAGGCAAGTGCTACCGAGCCACAACTCAGTAGCAAACATCAGTGTGTTATCAACATCATTCCCAGACTAATTCCATAACACAGCACTGCACTAATTACTAGGAAGAAAATTAACTATCTCAGCTGAAACCAGGACATCTGGTACTATTTTCTTCAGAGTCTCTGGGATCTTATGGGGTAAGAGAGCTTAGAGCATGTGTAAAGTTGTTCCATTCTCATGCAGTTGAAGTTCTGGAGTTTGATATTTAGCATAGAATCCATGTAAAGTACACTTCTGAATGAGGACTTTTCTAGTGCCTCAGCAGGTCAAATTTTATACAGGATCAGTGTGAACAAGTGATTGTCTAAATCCATTTGTTATGTACATGGTAAGGGATATTTCTTCTGCCTTGCAATTTCTCTGTTGAGGAACCTTTTTATGATAAAATACTGTACTTCCTCAAATAGTCATCTCTGATTCCTAGAAATATGGGAATGGAGGAATGGTGTTCTGCCTGCTTTGCCACAGGTGTTTATGAAACTGAATAGTCTCAGTTGGCTCCTTCTAGGTGAGGTTTGCTGTAGCCAAAAACCAAGTTTGCAACATTTTATGGACGTGAAGATTTCAGCAATTTAGAGTACCTTGGTAAGCATAATTGTACTGTCTATTGCTTACTACAGTGTTTACCAATGCAGCTAGTGTGCTTTAATGCTGATGAGAGAACCTCAGTATTATCTGGTGTTTAAACTCTTCTTATGCAATCTGCTTTATATTGCAGCAAAATTTATGTAAGTGCTTGTGCTCGAAACTTAACAGTCTATATGCTGCAACTCACTAATTGCCAAATAAAATATAACAAAGCTGGTCAGAACCAAATGTATGTTAAACAACATTTGATATCTGTGGATCAGAGACAGAGTTGAGTTTGGATTCATAAGAAGTTTGGATCCAAAAGGATATTTTTGAAGTGATTTGGCATTTTTTCCCAATCCAGACAAGGAAGAGCTTCTGGCAGTTGTCAGTGCCTGCATGAGTAAAATAAAATGAAGAGTTTAGCTCTATTATGTAAAATGCTCTAAGCAGTCAAATCTCTGAGAAAGTGTGATCCTAGTCTGGTATGCATTATGTGACCAGTATTTGTGTCTTTAGCTGTCATGCCCTGCTGAGTAAGATGTGTCCGAATTACTTATCTTTGCAATTTAGTGCAGTCTTGTGAAGCACAGGATGAGGAATTGGCTGTGTGGTCACACTCATAGAGTTGTGGTTGATGGCTTGATAGCCAAGTGGAGACCAGAGATGAGTGGTGTTCCTCAGGGGTCAGTGTTAGGACTGGCACTGATCCAGATCTTTGTCAGAGACATGGACAGTAGGATTGAGCACCCCGAGCAAGTTTGCTGATGACACCAAGCTGTGTGGTATGGTCGACACGCTGGAGGGAAGGAATGGGATCCAAAGGGATCTTGACATGCTTGTTCAACCTGTAAAAAAGAAGGCTCCAGGGAGACCTTAGAGCATCTTCTGGTGCCTAAAGAGGCTAACAAGAAAGTTTTTGGCAAGGGCCTGTAGGCACAGGACAAGGGGGAATGGCTTTAACCTGACAGAGGGGAGACTGAGGTGAGCTCTTAGTCAGTAGCTCTTCCTTGTGAGGGTGGTGAGGCCCTGGCACAGGTTGCCCAGAGAAGCTGTGGCTGCCCCATCCCTGGCAGTGTTCAAGGCCAAGCTGGACAGGGCTTGGAGCAAGCTGCTCTAGTGGAAGGTGTCCCTGGCCATGGCAGGGGGCTGGAACTGGATGAGCTTTAAGGTCCCTTCTAGCCCAAACCATTCCATAATTCAAAGACAGCTAGTTTCTCAAAGACTGACACCTCAATGTCTTCTGGTTCCCTGGCACAGTCTGCTAGTTGGTTTCTCTGTGGGCTTGTGCACTACTGCTGTGGTAACAGGCCAGCAGTGAGACCCACATGTCAGCATGCTAAATCTGCCTATAAAGGTCTGGAGTCTGATTCGGCTCTTCCGTGTGGGACAGCAGCCCAAATATATGTCATATTTGGGCTCAGCAATTCTGAGTACCTTTGTAAATGTAATTATACTGTCTATTGCTTGCCCAAGAAATTGCTCTAGGGATGATATCTCCATTCTGCTGTGAGGTGGAGAATCTTTCAAGCACAAAAATGAATTTTGCAGAATGAGGAAAGCTAGAAAAAGGGAAGTCTTCTCTCAGTTTTGCTGCACAGAAAGGTATTTAAAAACAGGTTCCTCAACTACAGCAAATAGCAAAACTAACTGCATTGTTTTTCTCTGAGTCCACCAAGTGTTCAGAGATCAAAGGCTTATGTCACTGGTGGGCTTGTCTGTGGTAGGCTCGTCTTACCCTCGGGCTGGGTTGGCCTGCTCCCAGAGACAGCATAGACATCCTCAGGATTTTGTGGAGCTGTGCTTACACCTAAATAAGCCGATCTTTCTGATGAAATCTCACAGCTACTATTGTTTTCCTTTTACCACAAAGTGCACTGGAGTGGAAAAAGAAGCAGCTTTGGCTTGTGACTTTGTTCCTCATTGTTTTTCATTATGTGTGAAGGCACAATGTCTGTTTCAAAGACCTTAGAAGAGAATTTTTGTTTAACTTGGCAGCCTCAGGACTGTGAATCCTTCTCAGTGTCTCTTTTCTGAACAATCTTGTCAAATTTTGAGGCAGTTGTAGACATGTTGTGGATGTGTTGATTTAATCCAAAGCTGTCACATCTAACAATGTGTTTCCTGATTTTAAACTCTGGATTTAACAAAATAATTTCTATGTAAAACAGTTCTACACAGATATTCCTTAAGAAGAGTAGAAAAAAGCGTCTTCTTCCTCATCTGGAGAAGCGTAAGTATTCATAGCTGAGGCCTCCCATAGCTATGGAGCCCAAATTCTCCAGCTTTTCCCATATAAGTTATTATGAACTTTCCAGTGCGTCCTAAGGACCACAGAATCTGCAGAGAGAGATATCTGGAGGTTAAACAGCAACACAGACCTCAACATTTTCATACGGAGGTGTTGTGATTGGAGCCAGACAGTGTTTGGATAAGTGATACAGAGGCAGTTCAATTGTATGTTCAGTCAATCTCAAAGAGTAAAAAGCATATTCATTATGTGATTTCCTTTTATATGCCCTTCAGTGTTTAGTGAAGTGGTCTCAGCTTGGTCCAGGGAATATAGAAGACTTAAAAAGTAAACAGTATGTAATGTTTTAGGTATTCAATTACAAGTTAGAAGTTTAAATGTGAAGAAATGGTATAGCTTATATGGAAGCAGAATTTAGAAACAACCACAAGCAGATTTCTTTTTGCAGAACACTGTGGGATTTAAATGAATCACAGAAAATTTCAGCCCCGAATGAGGTAAATAAACCTATGAATTTTAAAAATCCAATCAAACCAGCATGTGGTAATCCAGCAAACCAGCATAGCTGAAATAAACCATTGCACAATCCTATGTCTTGTGGTTAAATGCAAAGTAAAATTTCCCAAAAAAATCAAATTAACTAGTACAGCAGGATGGCTAGACTGTACCAACTCCTGTATTCATATGTAATCATGTTTTTAAAGATTGTGAAAGTCTTGGTAGCCTCTTGCATAATTTGTGCCTGAGAAATATTTCCGTAAGTAGAAAGCTGGCTAGCAAGTAGGCAACTTCCAGAAAGTGGTGCAGTGCCAAAGGTACTCAGTCCTTAGGCAGCTATGAACCTTCTCAAGCCTAGTAAATCTAGGGTAAAGAGTTCTCAATCCACACTGACAGGGGATGTTGATACATTCCACAGAGTCCATGAAGAGTGAATGCAACTGATTTATGATAGAAGGTGCTGTGGGGCATGTTTTGATCTGCCACATGCAGAAAATATGTGAAATCTTGAAAGATGGAGATACAGACTCAAATACAACTTCCTCAGCAGAACCCCTTAAACATCTTAATGGATGCCAAAATTTACTCAATCCATGCCAATGGCAAATCAAATCCTACAGCAATGTCCATCCACTGTTTAAGTTGGCAGAAATTCTACCTCTCATGAGGAGCCAAACTGCTACCAGGGAAGAGGTCAGCTCTTTTGCCATTGTATTTATACTGACTATAATAAGGTGACATATGCTTGCCCAGGAGATTTGCTTTTCTGACTGTTTTCACTTGTAAAGTGTTTTGAAGAGACAAATAATTGTTCTAGTCTTCACTTATTGCCATGGCTAGTCCAACTGTAAGCTTTGTAGCTGTATTTTCTTGCATGTGTGTCAGCTTCAATAATCAAGTGTTGTTTAGAAATCTTGTGATTCACTTTAAAAATTCAAACTGCTGCTAAATGACTTTTTAATTCTCTAGATGAATGTAATTGACCAGATCTGAGACTAAGTCTGGATTTATCTGCACTCAGGCTCTTCTCCAAGAGGAAGTTCAGTAAACGTGGGGGTCCAATCTGAATCTCATGACTCAATGGAAAGGTCTTCCTTATTCCTTTGTATCTTCTGTTTCTATACACATTATTTCACTCTAAATCTGTACAAATCATTGCCAGTTGTGAGACAATCTCTTTTATATTTAATAGATTGCCACTGAATTCTGTTGAATCATGCATATATAAATTTATATTAAAATTACTTTTGCTGTTACTTCTGATGTGATTCTTTTAGTGATCCTGACCACTCAGTTTTGTGACAACATCTATGTTGTCTCCACTGACAGTGACCATAGCTAACAAACAGAGTGACTGGGAACATGTTGAACGTTCTGTCGTGACCCCAGGTAGGGCAACTTTTGCTTGCGTAAAGACTGGCTGGCTGAGGTGTCCTGAGACAGTTTTCTGGCATGTAACAGGAGCAGAATTGCACAGCTAGTCATTACCTGAGGTGGGAGAAAGGACAGTTTGTCTTTGGTTTGTTTGAGGATGCTTTGTAAAGGCAGGTTTGTCCTGATCCACAGCAGATTAGCGACTCACAAACAAGGCAGGGATAGAGGAACTTGGTTGCTGCTGGCTTTTATGATCTGGGGCAAATAGGTGCTTGCCATAATGGGTAAGGGCAGAAGAGTTAAAAATGACTGAGTTCAAATGTCCTGGCAGACCTAGACTTAGCAGAGCAAGTCTATATTTTGGCTTCTTAGTTTCCATCAGAAGAAGCTGTGAGGGACACTCACTCTTCTCAAAGACTGAATGAATGTGTATATGTACATTTGGGAAATTTTAGCCATGCTATAACAAGTGTTTCCTACCATACAGTCACATCCATCCATACCTTGTACAAAGGTGTGTAGTGATAGGACACTGAAAGAGGGTAGATTTTGATTAGACATTAGAAAGGAGTTCTCCCCTGTGAGGGTGGTGAGGCCCTGGCACAGGGTGCCTAGAGAAGCTGTGGCTGCCCCATCCCTGGCAGTGTTCAAGGCCAAGTTGGATGGGGCTTGGAGCAAGCTGCTCTAGTGGAAGGTGTCCCTGCCTGTGGCAGGGGGTTGGAACTGCATGAGCTTTAAGGTCCCTTCCCGCCCAAACCAGCCTGTGATTCTGTGATACTGTGAGCCCAGGGTTCAACCCTGGGACAGATTCTTCCTGAGGGACCAGCACTGCCGTTAGTGGTGATGGGAAACCTAAAGGAATGGTCTTCAAATTACAAAACTTGTGGGAGTTTGAATAACATTTACCTGTAACTTATAACTCCAGGAAGACTGAGCTGTGCGCACACATTTTTTTGCATCCATGAAAGCTAGAAAAGAATCTTTTCCCCAACAGAAGATTGCAGTGTCCTCAACATAAGAAGAACATGGAGCTGTTGGAGCAAGTCCAGAGGAGGGCCATGAGGAGGATCAGGGGACTGGAGCACTCCCATATGAAGACAGGCTGAGAAAGTTGGGACTGTTCAGCCTCAGAAGAGAAGGCTACGTGGAGACCTCATAGCAGCCTTCCAGTATTTGAAGGATGCCTACAAGGATGCTGGAGAGGGTTTCTTCATTAGGGATTGTAGGACAGGACAGGACAGGACAAGGGGGGATGGGTTTAAAGTTAAACAGAGGAAATTCAAGTTAGATTTAAGGAAAAAGATCTTTACTGTGGGAGTGGTAAGACACTGGAACAGGTTGTCCAAGGAATCATAGAATCACAGAGGTGTCCTCAACATAAAAAAGGACATGGAGCTGTTGGAACAAGTCCAGACAAGGGCCACGAGGATGATCAGGGGGCTGGAGCACCTCCCGTATGAAGACAGGCTGAGAAAGTTGGGACTGTTCAGCTGGAGAAGAGAAGGCTGCATGGAGACCTTATAGCAGCCTTCTAGTACCTGAAGGGGTCCTATACGGATGCTGGGGAGGGACTCTTCATCAGGGACTGTAGTGATAGGACAAGGGGTAACAGATTCAAACTAAAACAGGGGAGGTTTAGATTGGATATAAGGAAGAAGTTCTTTACTGTGAGGGCGGTGAGATGCTGGAATGGGTTGCCCAGAGAAGTTGTGTGTGCTTCATCCCTGGCAGTGTTCAAGGCCAGGTTGGACGAAGCCTTGGGTGGCATAGTTTAGTGTCCCTGGTTATGGCAGGGGGGTTGGAACTAGATGATCTTAAGGTCCTTTCAACCCTAACTATTCTATGATTCTATGATTCTATAATTCTATAGAATAGTTAGGGTTGGAAGCTGTGAATACTCCATCCCTGGCAGTGTTCAAGGGCAGGTTGAATGGAGTCCTGTGTGACATGGTTTAGTGTGTGATCTCCATGTCCATGGCAGAGGGGTTTGAACTAGATGATCTTAAGGTCCTTTCCAACCTGAACTATTCTATGATTCTACAATGATCTCAGGAGGTGGCTATTAGCATGCATGATCCACAGATGTTTCTGGCTGTGGATGCAAGCAGAAATTCTAGACTGACTGCATGTACACATCCAACCTCTCTGAAAAGTGAACCCACAGAATTAACCACAGTTAAGACACTGAAATTGCGTCTTGGCAAAATGGCTTGGTATTTTCTTGACGTTACCTTAAAGGACTGTCTGTAATTTAAAATAGAAACCCTTTTTTATCCCAGACTGAAGCAGCAGGACTGATATTTGGGTGTAAAAAGTGACAGTGCTCCTCAGTACAATGATGCTTTGCTCTCTGCTCAGATGGGCTGCTTTGCAGTTGTGAACGATTCTGGTACGAAACATGTGGCACCAGCAGAATTGGGAAGCTGGTCAGGCACATCTTGTTCATGCATTTTCAAATTTACAATTCATGTTTTTGACAGCTTTTGAGAGATTATACAGGATTTAGAAATAAATAAAGCTTTTGCCTGGGATATTTTGACCCTCTGGGCAAGCATGACATGGGCCAGTGTTTCCAGCCTTTGACTGCATGATATTACTTTTTAATGTAACATATTTACTATTCTGTGAGAGAAACAGCTGGAAAACATTTTTAAAATTGCTTATGTGCCATTTGCAGGACTAAATCTGTTCCAATTTTGAAGCTGTGAAATCATCGGGGAATTTAATTCTTCTAAAGGCCATTTACTATTCTTAAATGCCAATATTCATATTTTTCACTAGTAAAAGTCTTCCATGTGGTTGATGATTTTGTGCTCTTTATGTGATCTGTCTCTCACCATGGTGGTAAATAGGGGGGAGGACTGGCATTTGTTGGACTTCTGTGAGCACCCTTTCATTGTAGTGATCTGCTGTCCAGCAAAATGTGTAAATTCTGGGATCTTTAAACGTTCCTGCTGAAGTGTCATGGGGGTGGTCACATGGTCACTTAAAATGTAGAGGTGATTTTTCCATTTTGCATCTTCATAGAATCACAGCATGGTTTGGGTTGGAAGGGACCTTAAAGCTCATCCAGTTCCAATCACCTGCCACGGACAGGGACACCTTCCACTAGAGCAGGTTGCTCCAAGCCCCACCCAGCTTGGCCTTGAGCACTGCCAGGGATGGGGCAGCCACAGCTTCTCTGGGCAATCTGTGCCAGGGCCTCAGCACCCTCACAGGGAGGAACTTCTGCCTAAGAGCTCATCTCAATCTCCTCTCTGTCAGGTTAAAGCCATTCCCCTTGTCCTGTCCCTACAGGCCCTTGTCAAAAGTCCTCCAGATTTCTTGTCAGCCCCCATATCTTGTGGACCTGGAAGCTGCTTGAACAGGCCCAGCTCTCTCAGTCTGTATTCTTTCCTTGATGCTCTCACTGGGGACAGACACTGATATGAAAGAGATTTTTCTCATCGCTCTTGGCATATTTTACCTGTTGTGCCTGAAATGCTAACCTCTCATAGAAACAGCCCATCCTTTTCCAGCCTCTCTTTTTCAAATCTGAACCATCTGGAAAGAAGCTGAGTGTGTTCAGGCAGCAGTCAGAATCACTAAGCAGTGTTATCTATGCTGTCTCTTCTTGTATGATTGTTGTGGTTTAAACCCAACCAACCACGCAGCTCGTTCACTCACTCAAGCCCCCTTCTTGCCCTCCCCTGCTTCCAGAGAGATGGGGGGAGAATCAAAAGAATGCAACTTCCACAGGCTGAGATAAGAACAGTTTAGTAACTAAGGTATAACACAAATCACTGCTGCTGCCACCAATAATAATAATGATAAAGGAAAAGAATACAGCATCCCATCAACCACAACAGATAACTCACAACACCCCACCAACCGAGTGCTGACCGACCACCTCTTCCAACCACCCCGAGACAGCTACGCCTTCTGGGTCACCCCCTGTTACATCCTGGGCATGACACGCTATGGTATGGAATACCTCTTTGGTCAGTTTGGTCCTGTCAGCACAGTCCTGTCCCTCCTTCCTCCCGGCTTCCCTCCTCCCTGGCAGAGCATGAGGCTCACAAAGTCCTTGGTCAGGGCAAACATCGCTCAGCAACAACCAAAAACATCGGCCTTATCAGCCTTGTTCCTGGGTTAAGTCAAAACACAGCTACTAAAGAGAAGAAAAACTGACTGCAACTGCTAAACCCAGGACAATGATCTTATATTAGGGCTGTTTGTGACATTTGTTTCTGAAGCAAACATTTCTACACTCACCCCTGTTTTTGTTTGTTTATGTAAATTACAGTACTTTGCAACTTAATTGCTATGGGGTTTATGAGACTGCATTAAGGACTATGCTAATTGTGGGCCTGTCCCCTTCTTATTTCTGGATACATTTTGAAATTGTAATTGCATGTATTTAATTTTTTGTAACTCGGTGTAATGAAATTATGAATTAAAATGAAAGAAGCAGAGAAAATCTGGCTCTGCATCAATACAGAGCTGTTTCTAGCAACCAGCTTTGTCTTTAGAAGCCTTCTGGCAGTTTGGGTTTTCATAGCAGTGATCCTGGGGAAATGCTCACAAGTAGGTTCCATGCTATTGTACCTCTTATTTTCAAGTGAATTTCCAACCTTTGTTAATGCAGAATTTTGCTTCTTGTCAAGGCTACAAGATGTCCTTTAGGGACTGGGACTTGATGAGTGGAGAGAGGGATCCTGCAGAAACACTTGAGCTAACCCACCTACAACTGTGAATTGTGGGCAACCTACACAACCTACCCATCTTAATGTCAGAACCACCTTTACAGTGGATCAGAAAAAGTTGCTTTGCCATGACATACAGGAATTTGTGGCAAATAAGTGGTTGGAGCCATTTAGAAACATGAACATTTGGATCATAAGTCTTGCTTACTGCAGGACAGCATCCTAGGTGTTGGTGTTACGGGCAGCAGAAAACTGAATACTTAGTTAGGAAATAAGATGTCAGAAAAAATATGCCTCTTCATTGACTTTGATAGTCATTTTTTGAGCCATCCTAAATCACTTGTTTCATGACACAAAGGTGTTAGCAAGAGCAGTTTTAATATTATTTATACAGACATGACTTAACAGAATTTGATGGCAAGGTTCACTCTGACATGCTGCAAGGATGAAGCATACAAAGGAAAATTGAGGTAAAATCAAGCTAAAGAGGATTGGTACAGAGGCTGAAGACAGAAAGGGTAAGGGAGACTCTCCTGTTAAGTCATGGGATTCAGAATAGACCTCCTTGCTCTCTAAATCCCTGACAGAGCCTGTGTGTGCCTTAGTCTCAGACTTGCCCAATGGTTCATGTCTAATAGAATATATAAAGGAAAACTGAGGTAGAATCAAGCTAAAAGGATTTTTATAGAGACCAAAGGTGAAAAGGGCAATGATGATCCTCATGTTGAGTAATGTGGTTCAGACTGGACTCCCTTGCTTTCTAAACTCCTGACACTAGTCTAGCCTAGGTGCAGCTAGATCTAGTCTTAGTCTCAGACTTGGACAACAGTTTATGTCTAATGGAAGAAATATAGGGAATAAGCAAATCCTCTTGTTGAGTCACAAGTTTCAGAATAGATCCTCTTACTTTCTAAACTCCTGAAGTAGCCTAGGCGTGGGTGGGTCTAGTTGTAGTCTCAGATTTGGACAAGGGTATACATCTAAAAAGTTACAAGTGTCAATTAACAGCAGTTTGCAGTTTTAAGGTGGATCTTATAATGTGAGCTGACCAAAGCTCCAGGTTGTGGATTAGACACATTTATGTTACCCTACCACATTTCTGTACCTACTTTGCTGTTGGCTCTACACAACTGTGAAAACTGTATGTTTTTCAGCAGTTCTAGTGAATCAGTTCTGGTTTTTCCTGATTTTCTATGCAGAATCCAGCCTTGCATTGTGTAATTAAATCCACGAGCATGAAAAGCAGCAGATGGGTTTGCCAATTCACAAAACATTTGTTTCATTTGGTAAATGTCTCAGTTATTTTAACCCCCATATATATGCCTTTTCTGTTTTATCTTTTTCTTCCTATTTTATCTGATTCACTGTGGAAATGAAATGCTGTTCTAAAACACTTGGTAACATAAACAAGAAATTAAATCTACACATGAAATCAAACCTACTCTTCCTGCCTCTCCTCGAATAAAGAAGGCTGTGTGATTGATTCAGAAAACAGGATTTTTCTGTATATAGATTAAGATATATAAACTGAAAACCAAAATGTTTGTTAGAGGTTTGTGAGCTAGGCTTTTCCTTTAAAGAAAAAAAGATTACAAAGGTTTTCAGGATTATCTGTATGATTCACAGTGCTACAACAGCATTATTAGCTCACAGCACTCTTGTTAACATGTGGAACAGGATATCTGGTTTACAGTGATATCCATTTAAGGCCTATTCAGTACAAGAGACAAATTCAAGAGGTAAGAAAAGTTATAAACAAATGGATACACAAGCCTTAATAAGTTGGCCAGAGTTTTAGGTCCGTGCCAGACAGGTCTATGCAAAAGCATCTTGGATCCCCTAGGAAAAAGTAAGTTTATTATGAGATATTTAAGTGGGCTTGTGGAACTGTGCAAGCTTACTATGTGAACATGTGGGAATCTTTCTCACCTTTTTCTCCATGCATGTGGTCTTGCTGCCCTTTCCTGGATGTGCCTCTATCAATGAGTCAAACCCTCAGATTTTCTGTGGTTTTCTTTTGACCTCTTACACATTTGCAATGTGTGACGAATGTGTGTGTGGTCGTTATACTCACTAATTAAGTGTCCACATAATTTTTTTTCTTTGGTTCAGCTGGCCTCAGGGATGTTGCTGGGCATTTTATTGTCACCTGATATGATGGTTTCTTTCAGGAGGATGGAGTGATGGAATCAGTAAGCTAGAGGTAGAGCCAAAGCTGTTAGTTCTCACGGTGTGAGGCTACTGTGTTTTTTCAATGGGTCTTTACTCACTTCAGCACCCTCACTCTGACTGACAGAGACATGGTAGGTCTATTCACTTCACATCGCAGATGACCTGGACCAAACCCATTCACTCGCTGCATCTTCTGCATTTTCTTGGTGCAGCTTGAATGCATTTGAGTCCAGGCCTCACCAGGGACAGAGGCTGAGAAACTAAAATGTCCAGTTTATTTCCAGTATTTCTAGTTCTAGTGTGTTCTATGCTTAGTGGGATGTACATAAGTCATATTTTGCTAGAAGTTCAAATAATTTTATACATTGCCTAATGCCAAATTGGCCAATAAAGCATGTTAATTAGGATTGTTAGGGAAATTTTATTTTATTGATTAAAAGTCCCACAGCTGCAAGAAACTAGTTTCCCATTCAGAATTAAAAAGAAGGTGATGGTTTGGATTGCTAATGGGACATAGGTCTTTACTTCAAATGACCTGCTTTATGCTACAGTTGGCTGTTTTTTTGGCAGAGTGAAATAATTTAGGGCTTCTTTTAATGCAGTTCTCCAGCAGTATAAAATGATCTGAATTCACTTCGTGTTTCTGCTCCGTCTTTAGGGACTCTTGTGCCTCATGAAATTTAGGGGATGCAGCAGGGCAAACTAAGCTGAACATTGCTGAAAGCAGAAGCTGCAGATTCAGCAGGGACAGCTACTTATAAGCTACTTGAGTTTGCCAGTCCAGAATGGGACCTCGGTCACTCCTGTGCACAGGCAAACAGAGTGGTCCTGCCTTTTCAGCTAACATTGCTAGTTTTTTATCTGCTAACTAAATATTGATTTATTCCTGGTAATTTCTGTAAGATGTTATGCACTGTAGTGGTGTTAAAAGAAGGCATACTCTTGCTCTTTTAAGATCTAGAGATGTGACTAGACAGAGGAGAGAGGTTCACAGAGAGGAGAGAAAGAATGGGGCAGCAGGACTAAAGATGCCACCATATGCATTGATTAGAAACAACTGGACACACAGGAAGTGGCAGAAGGGGTTGGGGCAGTCTAACAGGTGCTTTCAATACCTTAATGGTGTGGTGTGAGATTATTCATATATGTACTTTGCTAAAAGTCTGATACAAGGCTACAAATACCCACAGAAAATGGCTTGATTCCGAGATCCTTGTACAAAAAAAAAAAAAAAAAAAAAAAAACAGAAAAAAAGATAAAAGTACCAAAATGTTGTGG
>NDXB01018555.1:0-12951 GCA_002631895.1 Agapornis roseicollis
GTGAGGTGGGCTGATGCCAACCTCATGAAGTTTAACCATGCCAAGTGCAAGGTCCTACAGTTGGGTCAGAGCAGTCCCAGGCACAGCTACAGGTTGGGCAGAGAAGAGATTCAGAGCAGCCCTGTGGAGAAGGCCTTGGGGGTGGTGGTCAATGAGAAAATGAACATGAGCTGNTTGGGCAGAGAAGAGATTCAGAGCAGCCCTGTGGAGAAGGGCTTGGGGGTGGTGGTCAATGAGAAAATGAACATGAGCTGGCTGCAGTGTGCACTTGCAGCCCAGAAAGCAACTGTATCCTGGACTGAATCAAAAGGAGCGTGACCAGCAGGTCGAAGGAGGTGATCCTGCCCCTCTACTCTGCTTTGTGAGACCTCACTTGGAGCATTGTGTGCAGTTCTGGTGTCCTGAACACAAAAAGGACATGGAACTGTTGGAACAGGTCCAGAAAAGGGTCAGAAGGATTATCAGGGAACTAGAGCATCTCCCATACAAAGACAGGCTGAGAGAGGTGGGGCTGTTCGGCCTGGGGAAAAGAAGGCTGCATGCCTCATAGCAGCCTTCCAGTACCTGAAGGGGGCTGCAAGGATGCTGGAGAGGGACTCTCCATTAGGGACTGCAGTGACAGGACAAGGGGTAATAGGTTCAAACTTAAACAGGGGAGGTTTGGACTGGATATATGGAAGAAATTCTTTCCTGTCAGGGTGGTGAGGCACTGGAATGGGTTGCCCAGGGAGGTTGTGAACGCTCCATCCCTGGCAGTGTTGAGGGCTAGGCTTGTTAGAGAGAGCTTTGGGTGGCATGATTTAGTGTGAGGTGTCCCTGCTTATGGCAGGGGGGTTGGAACTGGGTGATCTTAAGGTCCTTTCCAACCCTAACTGTTCTATGATTCTGTGTTGTGACTTTTGCATGTTTTGTCTTTTGTTCTACTCTTCTGAATTTCTGAGACAAGTTGGACCCTGCTTTCCCTATACGCTGTACTGTCGATGAGGACAGCCATGAGCTCTCCTGGTTGCCTTCTCTGCTCAAGGCTGAACAAGCCTTGTTCTCAAAGACTCTTCTACATCGTGTGCTACAGGTCCATTACAGGGGCTTTTAAAAGGTCTCATTTCCATACGTCTTTTCAATTCCTGTGCAGGGAATCCCCAAATCACAGTACCGCAGACTGGACACTAACCAAGTAGAAGGGAAAAACACTTTCCCTCAAATAGGGAAAGCATTAGTAATTTTATTAATATTGCTCATCATGTATCAATTAAGTTTTGCTTCTAAAAGATAAACGAACATACACTTGTAATAAATTAAATAGGCACATTCACTACCACATAAATATGCATTCCTAACCTTCCAATATGATGTAGAATCATGCAAACAAGGTGCTGCAGTAAAATAGACTTGTATCAAGATTGGTCAATTCAGTGAGAGGAGTATTTATTATATCAAAGCATTTATGTCATCCAATATTGAAATCAGGTGGATAATAATTTCCTTTAATACTACTAACTAGGATTTAGAACTTTATTTTAGTAAACAGTGGCCGAGCTTTGACAATGTTTGATGTCAAAGGAAGTAAAAATAGAAACGAAAACATTCAATGGATTTTTAAATGGCGTCCTGGCAAATCTTAATATGAATGCCAGCATGAATCAAAATTCCATATACCGTTAAATCATAGCAAAGTCAGCAAAGATTCCTTTGTGCCTCATTTCCATTAAAACAAGTAATTTATGAGATCCTATATAGGGAATATAATGCTATAAATTATGCAGAGTGCTTATCAAATATAAGGGTATTTCAGGCGGGAAGCTGAGTGAAATAGAATTGTAAGGAAACTGATGAAGCAGTATATAGGATTCAGCAAATTATTATATTTTAATGCAGAGCTGTTTAAATTAGTAAATTACAAATGATGTCATGCATCTGCCAGCTCTCTGATCTCTTCTAATATTTCATTAAACCAATCTAACATTGTTTCAACATTTTTTCCTGGTTCCTTTCAATGTAAGTGACATTAAAACTGGTTGTTGTGTTTTAAGCCCAGCCAGTAACTCAGCAGCAAACAGCCACTTGCTCACTCTCCACTCTTTCTTCTCCTCCTGAGCAGGAAGAGGAGGAGAATCAAAAGAATGTAAACCCCACAGGTTGAGATAAGACCAGCTTAATAACTACAGTACAATATAATACTAAATAATAAGAATAATAATGACAAGGGAAAAAAAAAGGGGAGAGAATATAAAACAAAAGAGAAATTTGGAATTAAAAAAAGAAAAACAATAAGCACAAATGATGCACAATACAACTGCTTACCACATGCTGACTGATACCCAACCAAACCCAAGCAGCAATTGATTCCTTCCAGGTATCTTCCCCAGTTTATATACTGGGCATGATGTGCTATGATATGGAATACCCCTTTGGCTAGTTTGGGTCAGGTGTTCTGTCTCTGCTTCCTCCTCACTGGCAAAGCATGAGAGACTGAAAAGTCCTCGATTGGGGTAAGAGCTACTTAGCAACAACTAAAACAGTGATATCAGCATTGTTCTCAGACGAAAGCCAAAACACAGCACTGTACCAGCTACTAGGAATAAAATTATCTCAACTGAAATCAGGACACTTGTGGTTCTTTCCAACATGGTTGGAAAATCCCTTAAAGGTACTTGTATTCAGAAATATTCACCTAACTGAGACAGAACCCCCAAATTTTCTGCTATTTTACAAGCCACAGAATCATAGAATCATAGAATAGTTAGGGTTGGAAGGGACCTTAAGATCATCTAGTTCCAACCTCCCTGCCATAAGCAGGGACACCTCACACTAAACCATGCAACCCAAGGCTTCGTCCAATCAGGCCTTGAACACTGCCAGGGATGGAGCACTCACAACCTCCCTGGCCAACCCATTCCAGTGCCTCACACCCCTCACAGTAAAGAATTTCTTCCTTATATCCAATATAAACTTTCCCTGTTTAAGTTTGAACCCGTTACCCCTTGTCCTGTCACTACAGTCCCTAAAGAAGAGTCCCTCCCCAGCATCCCTATAGGCCCCCTTCAGATACTGGAAGGCTGCTAAGAGTCCTCATAAACATTCCATTGCTTAAGAAATAAAGTAAATTTAATTGGGAACTTTTAGCAAGGCTGCTTGAAAGATTAATTTTTATGCATTGGTTTAGACTACAGTGAGTCTAAATATTTTACTTTCCAAGAGAATTAGGACAGCTACAGAGGACTTTTTATTCCCTATACTGCAAATTCAGTCAGTCAATTTAATGGACAGTGAGGCCACACAGTCTTATTACCAAGGCTACCCTTTAGCAGCTCCTGGAGAGAATTGTCATTCTCAATAGACAAGACACCATCCCAATTTGCATCTCACATATAATATTCTCTCAAAAGGGACAAGCATATTTACCCTTCGAGGTTTATTTATCAACAGTCATAACACATAATGTCCTATCTTTTCTATTCATCATAGACTTTTACAAGTTCAAGCTCTGCATGCATCCTATTTATCACTGGTAACTTCATGCTTCATGTGCAAAGTCTTTTCTCTGGTTGTAAACAATTTTACCTATTTAATTTTTGCTAGTAGCCAGGGATAAATATTATGGAACATTATTGACTGCATATTTGCATTACACATCCTGTTTAAACACAGCTTCATTTCTTAATACCCAAGAGAAAAAATAGAAATGTTACCAATCCCGTATGAGTCATGCTGCTCTCCCAGGCTACATATATAAGGGAAAGTGAAGGTGCATGTACTGGTTGCAGTAGTAGCAGAAAGCAGAAAAGTTTACAACATCAGGTAGCAAATCGATGCAGAAAAGTCCCCAGTAGGTCATTCCCAGCCTTCGCTGACTACTTTTCCACCACTGCTGTCCTAACCTACATTAACTTTACGAGTGTAAGCACAGCTAGGCATCTTCTTGTGAAAATCACACTTTTGTTTCTCAGTGCTTGACTATCACCTCATGATTTCAGTCTGAACTAAGAAAATTAGGTTTTGGGTACCTGCAATTGAAACTATTTGTCTTAAGCCTCTCTCAGGGGCTGGTTGGAGTATGGGGACACAAACAGGGTCACTAGGTATTTCGAGACCTGGCAGAATTCTCTGTGGGATGATTCTGCCCTGCCTGTATACCTTACTGTGCAATTTTAACATGGTGCTGTTCAGCACACTGCTGTGAGCTGTTAAACTCTTCCCATATTTTGCCTTAGAGGCTGCTCCATTTCAGGGGGATATGTGATTCTTGCACTCGTTTACAGCTCATAAATGAAATCCTCAGCAGATGGCAAGATCATCACTGAGATGATGTGCACTTAGAGGACATGGCATTCATTGTCTGCTATTATGCAAGTAATCCAGAACTACAGAAAGATATCTGCTTTTTCCTTAAACTGTCTTCTGAACCTGTCTTAGAAGAAGACAGATGCTGTGAACCCGGGCTATTCTCACAAGCTGCAGACCTCTTGATTTCCTTTACAAACAGTCACACAATGCCCTTCACTAAGAGAGTTTTATTTCAGTTCACCTTCTTGTCTGATGAACTTTCAATATTTTCTGGTTTTGACTGCTTGCATTCACTAACAGTACTCATAGAGGTAAATACTGGATCAGTTTAAGAAAATAGTTATAATAGGGATACTCCATTCCTATTATTAATTGAATTTGAGGGTTAGCAGTTAAACCATTTCTGCCATATCTGAAGAGAGATGATGGTAGCTTTTGAAAAGCAAATTAAAATAATTAACAAACTCAGCATATTCACTTATTTTGAATGTGATTCTACTCTATAGAACTTTTTAGTCACGGTCTACAGGCTTGTGCTGAAGAAAATTATTTAGACAGGAATATTTTTCAGATAGTTTATTACATGAAATTACAGTACAAAACTGCTTATATAGACAATCAGAAAAATGGCCTCTACAGGAATGCTGACTAAAAGCTATTTACTCATTTAAAGCCTATGAATGTAAAACTTCTGTTAAATAAAAAGCCAGGCTCAGGTTCAACAGGATTTAGTTTTGAGAGTAAATACATCAAAAGAAAACTTTATTTTTAGTAAAAGGACTAGGATAGGGACCTGGCTGAACCAAATATGTTTAATGAAAAAGTACTCAACCTACCTGTGTCTCAGGTTTCCCAGGAAGATAAGGGGAATAATAGCTTTTTATCTCTTACACTGGATTGTGAAGCTTAATTCATAAGGAGCCTTATTCAATGCCATTAAAGCCAAAGGAAATCTCTCATTGACTTTAATGAACTTTTGTTCAGGTCTTTTACAAGACAGCTGAATGACTGCCACTGACTTCAAGCCCTAATTTTATAAAGGTATTTCAGATCCTCATCTTGTAAGCATTTGGAAACACAGAAATGCAATAATAAGAGAAGAAAAAAAAAATAGTTCAATTTCATCTTATAGGGATTTCCTTGGTAAATTAACTTTTTTCTTTTTTCTTCTCTTATTCTGGAAATGCTACTCACTGCATGTGTTTACATCCGGAAATATATATGTTTCTATCTATCAGTCACTGTATGCACTTCTTAATAGGTATTTCTCAGATATCCTTACATGCTGGTTTCATAACTATCTCTGCACTGCTAGATGCCAACTCTACACATTTGATCTGGGCAAAGTACAGTCTATAATGACTCTTCCCTTGATTTAGCCAGAGTGAGAGATTCAGAATATTAATTATAACTTTGTTTTTATGCTGGCATTATCCTGGCTGTGCAAGCAATGACAGCAACTGATCTGGCATAAAATTAACCCATTAAAATCTTTAAGAAATTTGAAGCAGCAGAGGAGTTTTCTACTTGATCAAGTTTATACTTCCTCAATTCTTTATAATGTGTCTCCTGTGTTTCTGATCTAAGAAAGAAGCAGTATTGCCAGGAACATTAATGTTACATTTCTTATGCTGTCAAACTACAACCCCATAGTAAAAAAGGTTCTCCAAAATAGCAAAACTATCAGAATTGAAAGCAAAATCAACTATTATTACATTCGTATAGTACGCCAATTAAGGAATGCTAAGCTAATATCATAAAAGTTTGATTTCACTCTATAATAATTTGATAACAGTAATAGCCAACTGAGTAGAAATCTCTATTCTAGTCCTGGCAACTGAAATAAATTTCCAGCTGTATGTAATTTTTTATCCCCTTAAATAACAGTAAAAAGATGCAAGTACCGTGAATATTTATTGGCTTCTATTCAAAACAGCTATTTTCAGCATTATGAATGGCTGACATGACATATTTCCAAACCTGAAATAGCAGTATCAAAACAACAGTATAACACCTGCCATTCTGTATTACACAAAGCATTTTTTTAAAGACAATGCACAATAAACATACACTACTAAATTTAGCCCAATATTCTGGAGAGGCAATTAATATTTAATTTTTATTATAGCAATTTAACAGCATTTCTTATCCAGCATTACCCACAGATGTCCTGTTACAAGGTGTTCATTTATTCAAAGACATGACTAAGTAGAAAAAGAAATATTAAACATATACAAATCTTAGTTGAAATATTTTCATTGTATTTACACACTTCAGGAAAATGTCTCTCTGTGCCTTAATATTCCAGTTTTAGTGCCATAAAAATCATGTAGTAACAGGTAATATATTTTATAATATTTTATGAACTAAATAGAGATAATTCAATTTGACAAGGTTTTATATTTTAGAAATTCATATCTCTCTAAAGGTTCATGTAATTTAAAACTTGATTGGTATCAGGGTTTTTGCTTCATCAAACTAACCCATTAGGCCATTACACATACTGCTATCCTCCAAGAGAAAAAAAATATTCTAACATCTGTTCTCAACCTGTTTTTCCATAATTTCCTTTTATATCTCATGTAACTTATTAAACTTATCTACCCAACATTACTGGGTCTGATTGTCTACACTATATATGTTTTTCTACTACAAGATTGCATGAAAATTGAAAATACGGTAGCCTCTGAGATAATACACTTTAAAAAAATACATTATTTTTACTGAATCTTTTGATCCAATAAAATATGGCTGGTTTTGCAAGTAATAATTGTGACACACATAACATTTTACCTAATCTCTAGCAAAGTGAGAAAAATGCTTTCCTGTCCTTGTTGTGTAGTCTGTTCCCTATAACTGCTGCAGTCTTATAAAACACTTTTAAATAGAACATACCTTCTGAATGTATTGAAAAGAGTGATTTTAATATTTTATTTCACCTGTGCAAGTGATCTCCAGAGTAAAGCTGACAGAAGGGTAGAAAATGTCCCAGTAACTGAAAACCTAATGTGTAGAATGGAAAAGAACCTGGAGTCCAGTGTGTCCTTCTAGACATGCTTTCCATTTTCTTTTACAGAGGAAAATTTTCCAAATTTTATTATTCTCAAGCTATTTTCTACCCCTGTGACCTCTTCTGCCCCCTTTTGCCTGCATTCAAATTGCTTCTGTAATTTAATCTCAAAGGAAAATGCCTCTTAATTTCAGAGGAAAATACAGCTGATTTGCCCATAGTCTACACAATATAAATATAAAATATTCCTGTGGAATGCTAAAGAATTCACTGTCAAAAACTATCTTGCAAGCATTCAAAAGTGATATACTATCCAATTTTAGCTAGCAGCTGATGACTAATGTGAGGTCAAAGCCTAGTGAAGGCACTTTTCTAATATTTATAAACATCAGTGAATTAAGTAAGAGTCTGAGGGTAGTTACATTTACTCCACCATGCTATTTTGCATGAAAGCTGTATAGTGCCTACCTTGAAGATCTTACCTTGTATTAACTATTGTGTAAGCTGCTGCAAATCTGCTTTAAACCTGAAAGTTTCCTTCTGTTCAGAGGCTACATTGACAGCATATTTGTAATTGAAAAGATTAGTGGTTTTATAGCTAAGATTTAAATTGGAAAAAAGAGTGAGACAAGAAAAGGAAAGAGATACTTGCACAGGATAGACTGAATTAAATTCTACAGGAAAGAACCTCTAAAACTAAATGTTAGAAATCTTAGAAGATATTGGCAGGAAAATAATAATGGGAAATAGAAAGAAACACAAGACAAAAAAATACGTGGGCCCATCCAAAAGGGGGGCAATGGCATCACGTACTCCAAACCAGACAGAGAGAGTAGGCCTTTTTTTTTATTTTTCCTGAGAATGAATTATTTAAAGTTAGTCATTAGGTTAAACTCACAGACGCCAGATAAATTCGTAAGTTCTTTGCTGTTGTTAATAAAATTAGCCCGTGGGATGACTTCTGTATGAAACATGGGTGCACAAAGAAGGAAAAATCCAGCCTTGACAACTTCCCTGTGACAACTGGTGGGTGTCTTTTATATCAGAAAACCATTGTCTCTTAAAAACACATGTCAAAACCCTGCATATGGAGTAGGGCAAAAAGGATTTGTATTTCCACAGCAGGATGCACAGCTCATGCAACTATTTCCTGCATCCTAGTTGAATCTAAAACAAGAATAGGAATCTGCACAAAGTTAACAAAAGCAAACCAAAACTGGAGTGCAGAGAAGGCATTTACTGTCTTTTGATGAACAGATGCACAGTTCTACCAGTCAAGAAACAAATTTTTCAGGTTAAGTTTTGTCTTTATTCAATATGAAAATGGCCCTATGCAAAGAAAACATATATTTATTTTGGGGAAATTTCTGAAATATCTCTAGTATCATCCACAGACCAATTTAACAGTTAACATTTGCTAAGCACAGCTACAATTTCCTAATTTTTTACCCCAGCACTGGCACTAAAGCAATACCAAGCTCCTGGGAGGGAAGTATTCCAAATTACATCAGCTACCAACGTGTCCTCAGGGAGCATCTGTCAGCTACAGGGAGCTGTCTCACCCTCTGGCTACTCCTCCAGTACATCCCTTCAGATTTAAAAACCCCACCACTGCTCCTTCCACATGGGGGATTTAAAAGGAGTCTTTGTTCTTTTTCTAATAGTTAAGAATAAACTCAGTCTCCACTGATAAAGTTTAATAATTCTCACAAAATACTGTCACAGTCAATTCATACTTCTGTGTTGTACAAACGACCCAGGAGACATGCACTGCTTTTCAGTTGCAAATTGTAAATGATATACAGAAAATTGACTTACCGGGCCAAAAGCATTGCTGTCAAAGCTGTGTCCATGATGATCACCTTCCACCCAAATATGCCCATGTGGAACTTTTACATACTTCTTTTTGTATCCAATGGTTCTAAAAAGAATTGCAAAAATAATGGCTAATGAGTTAAAAAGAAAAACATACAATGCTTTGTTAGGAAAAGTCACACATTTATAGCATGAATCCCACTGAGCAGTTATGTAAAAAAACATCACTAAAGTCCTTTAGGTTTCAAAAGTGCTACCCAATCATGGAATCATAGAATAGTTAGGGTTGGAAAGGACCTCAAGGTCATCTAGTTCCAACCTCCCTGCCATAAGCAGGGACACCTCACACTAAACCATGCAACCCAAGGCTTCGTCCAACCTGGCCTTGAACACTGCAAGGGATGGAGCACTCACAACCTCCCTGGCCAACCCATTCCAGCATCTCACCACCCTAACAGGAAAGACTTTCTTCCTTATATCCAATCTAAACCTCTCCTGTTTAAGTTTGAACCCATTACCCCTTGTCCTGTCACTACAATCCCTAATGAAGAGCCCCTCCCCAGCATCCCTATAGGCCCCCTTCATATACTGGAAGGCTGCTAGGAGGTCTCCACGCAGCCTACATTGCAATTCTGTATTAGCTAGTTGCACTATCAGGGACTGCTTACTATGTTGGTTTTGGCAGAAATCACAGCACAATGGGGAACAAGAAACTTTTCAGTTATATAATTATGGGATTGGAGCTTGGATTCTTGTAATGCTTTTGTCCTGGGGACAGGATTTCGTCGGCTGTAACAAGCTAAATAGCATAAACTAGAGGAAACCTCTGAGAGAAGGCCAAGTGCTGCAAAAGAAATTTACATTGATGATTCAAGTCATCCTCCACAGAAATCCATACGGAAGCAGTGCCTCAACATGCCCTGATATTACAAAAAATGAATAACTACAGATAAGTCCTAAAGCTAAGGTGTGAAGTATGCAAAATTCCTATAGTTAGTTCCAAAGTAGCTGTCATTTTCACAATGCCAGTCTGACTTCTACGACACACTTTTGCTTTTCTTCACATGGGATCTGTTACTCTTCAATCATTCATGCAGAGAAGTGATTTTATCATGCACACCGAATTAATAACATGATGAAGCATTTACAGACAGGACTACAGATAGTGATACCTCTTATTTTGCTTTGGATAACCAAGTCTGTCCATAGACAGAAACAGACTTTTGATCTAGGTTGTTGACTCTGGATGCTGATTGCTTTTTACTGTCTGTAAGATATAGGCCCCAAAGCAGAAGGCAGAATGAGCACACTCTATAACTAAAGAAAATCAGCTGAAGAGAGAAAATCACTTTCACCAGGAGATTCAGCTGAACTGTGCAACAGCACTGGTCAGAAATGTTCATAAGTCAGAACAGGAAAACTGGTTTTGGTAAGGTTTGTTTCACTTTGGCAGAGGGTGATGGTGAGGATGTTATAAGCTAATTACTAAACTTGTTAAGAACAAAATATGAAATATTAGATGAACAAGAAACCTCACAAGGGCATTTTATTAATTTTATTTGACTTTATTAGTCAAAAATAATTATTATTTACTTTGCAATTCACAAAATCCAAGCAGTGCTTTTTTCAATCATTTTTTTTCCTGTCAGCTAAAAGGATGAGCATGCCAGAACTATATTCTAATGGAATTTCTACCTGTACTTTCAGTGGAAACTGAAAAAGTAATAAGCTTATTTGCAGAAGAAAAGGACTCCGATTTACATCTTTCTGTAGAAGAGTTTCACATTACTCAGTAATTAAGACTGAGTTCCTAAACCCTTCAAAATGAAAATGCAAAATTGTCCTGAGTTGGTAAAGATATGATTTCTTAAACACAAAGTATAGTTCTGTAATAATTTAATTACGCTAAAAGACCAATCTATTACTACGCAAATCCTTTTGCTTCTTTTGTATTTTGTAAGAAATATATCATACAGTCTGTAAAACAAAATTATTTCTGTTTTGAGATTCCATAATGCTTTCTCTCACTGATATTTTCTTTCATAAACTACTATATTTTACCAGAAATATTCTTTAAGATACAGTTTGAGAGAATCTGGCCATTCATTCTTTTCTGTCTGATTAGACACTGAAAAGTATTAAATTGATATCCTCCATCAGTGTTAAAGGCAAACAATAGCTCAGAAAATATTTTTCTTCGTTCATCTTCCTGAATATAGAAGAGCAGATTGTGATAAAGTTTTGTACCTTTACAGACTTCATGCATAAGACTGAACTTCACCTAGAAGGGTGAAAGGATTTGAAAGATAATTTTGCTGACATGTTTACCTCATAAATATCAAGAAAATAATATGGCAAATATCAGTCAGTGACTCCACATCGGACCAGACACATTCTCCTACTCCCAAATAATTTCCTCCTTTATTATGATTACAAAATCACTAACAGGAAGGAAAAGAAAAAGCTTTTGCAATAAGTACTTGGAAACAAAAATGGAAATAATTTGGTCTGCATCATTAGGCCTTGCAGAGGTTTTCAGAAACTGTGAAAATAGAGAGGCGTGTGCTATGTTCTTTAAGGCCTAAGGCAAAAAAGAAAAAGATTACAAAGTGCAGTAATTATCATTAGTTCTTTTTATTATCTCTACAACATAGGAAAATGCAGATTTATTTTCTACTCTTGAAATAATCAACATAAATCAGAAAAAAAACTGCTACAATTATAAAGTCTCTTACCACAATTAAAGAATTGTGTACAAATTCTTATTTGAAAAAAGCAAATGATTGTACACAAGAAGTTTTAACTGACAGGAAAGAGAATTAGAATTGAAGCTATTAGCAAACGTATTAAGGTAATAAGAGGAGAAAAAAACCCAAACCAACCCAAACCAAACCAGAAGCAGTAATTCTAATTATCTATTTTGGTAGATAGGACTGATATGGCATGGACAAACACCTCTGCAAGTTCAGCTGATAAATGTAAAAGCTGATAAACGTAAAATGTGCCATTTCACATATATAAATCAAACATCAGATTTTTTCTCATATGTAGATCAAATAGAAAAAAAAAATCAAAATATATCATAAACAATAAGTAGCTGCACAACTGTGAAAAAGAGATGAAAGAAAATCTATACTCCTAAAAAATTATTTCAAAATGTTAGTGTGGTATTTGCACATAGCAGTTACCAATAGGCTGCGTGGAGACCTCCTAGCAGCCTTCAGTATCTGAAGGGGGCCTATAGGGATGCTGGGGAGGGACTCTTCGTTAGGGACTGTACTGACAGGACAAGGGGTAACAGGTTCAAACTTAAACAGGTTTAGATTGGATATAAGGAAGAAATTCTTTCCTGTTAGGGTGGTGAGGCACTGGAATGGGTTGCCCAAGGAAGTTGTGAGTGCTCCATCCCTGGCAGTGTTCAAGGCCAGGTTGGATGAAGCATTGGGTGGCATGGTTTAGTGTGAGGTGTCCCTGCTTATGGCAGGGGGCTTGGAACTGGATGATCTTAAAGTTCTTTCCAACCCTAACTATTCTATGATTCTATGATTCTATGACTTAGCAGCCACTTTACCAATCCTCCTGCAAAAACTATCCTATAGACTACAGGTGAAATTTAAAAACAAAGTTTTACTTGAAGTTTTCCCTGAATGCATTAGTAACAAACTGTGTCAATAAACTCAAGCCACAGGAAATTGGATCATCCATTACTTGCTACTGGTTTTAATTTTCAGATATAATTTCATTGCTGAATTACTCCACAATAGATCAATAAAACATTTATGCAAAAAAAAAAAAAAAAACAAAATAAAATAATAAAAAAAAACCCCACCAAAAAAGACTAC
>NDXB01018555.1:13020-40545 GCA_002631895.1 Agapornis roseicollis
AGATCAATAAAACATTTATGCAAAAAAAAAAAAAACAACAAAATAAAATAATAAAAAAAAACCCCACCAAAACAGGCTGCAGCCTTCAGAAAGCTATATTTGGTTCATGACAGTAGATTATTTTTAACTGCTGTTATTATGACCGTTTACTTTTGTTGAGAACACAAAACCAAAACTTGTTGTTACTGCTCCTGCAAAGAGAGCACAAATTCTTTCATAAACAAAATTAGCCAGTTTGTAAAACTGCCCTTCGCTCACATAGATCTTGCAGATCTCTGACCTAAATTGCAAGGAGGAGACTATGTGTGTGTGCTACATTGGCAATATGGCTTTTGCTCTAAATGTATAAACTACTATTTGCTTATTTCGCTAGCTAACCATTTTAGCTTTTATCCTGCAAGAATACTATTACCCATCTTTCTGTGCAATCCCACCAAGCCAAATTACTAACACAAATTGTATAACATAATTTCTGAGAAGAAAGTGAAGCATTTAATAAACCTTATATCTTAAGGGTAGCCTGGCAGGCAACTGCCACACACTTTTTGGATTTAGGTCCATGTTAATAAATAAAAGTTATAAATATAATGGTCAATATTTCCATGAAAAACTAACACACTATGAAGCAAAGAATTACTTTGGAATGCTTCTAGCACTCTTCAATAACGACAACAGGAAAATATAAAATCCTCAAGCCAAATATCAATTAAAAGCACAATTAGGAATTTTGCATCAACTCATGAGAGAAGCCTTTGCTACAGTATGTACTGTACATTTTGAAAGTAACGTAAAACCTAATTTTCTTTCTTAGTTGAGTATTCTTAGACTCATTTCTCTGACTCTCCCTATAATCTCGACTGCTGATAGCTCTCAGACATGACATTTTAAATTTAATTCTGAATGAATTCTTAGAAGAACAATTAGTGTAAGTAATAATTAACTTAGTATTTGTTAATTTCATATCTAATTCATTATCATGAGTTATAATTACTGAACAATCATTTAAATTTCAGAAAGCTTCTACTAATAAGGAGTAGTCTTTCACTTTCTGAAACCTACTTACTCTGAAGTAAAGATAAATAAAGACTGTTTAACACCTCTTGATCCTTCCTGTTCTAGAGGTTCATTTTAGGAATAGCACAGGCTATGAATTAAAATACACAAGTTTTGATACACAATATTCAAGCTATTGTTAAAAAACATACTGGTGAGTGGAAAAAAAATCAGTTTTTACCTAAGTCTGTGATACGCTTGCAATAACCATCTATGCCATCATTGCCTCAGTCTGTAGTTAAACTCTCACTGGTTTAAGAACAGAGTCTACAAGAGTTGCATTAATTTTCTTGATCAGAATGCAATGGAGTTACCTTCACATAATTCCATTCATGTAAGGTAATGGAATTACACTCATCTTTTTCATAATTTTAACAGAAATTGGTCTGAAATTCTGATCTTTTTCTTACATGTGAGGCACATTTTGAACCTTTATAAAGGTCTTTTTCTCCACAACTTAATAGTTAACAGATGTACATATATTTTGCCCTGGCTGAGAAATAATTTCAGTCCTGACAGTCAAAAATGAACTCTATATGGCATTCTAACCACCTGCCCAAAAGCAAGAAAAACATGCTTTTTTAGGATGTGGTACCAGTGCCAAAGCAAGTAAGTTGGCTCAGTTAACTTAGATGAGAAATGTTTGCCTTCAGTTTGATTTAACCTTGAGAAATCAGAAGGCCTCAGCAATCTGCATACCTTTGGGTGTCATCAGGGAACAGACACTGTAAATAATGTCCTCTGTTTGCATGGGAGACAAAAACAAATACAAACTCTTTTCTAAAAAGGTAGTCTCCATCACACTTAAGAGAAATTTCTTCCAAACAACATATGTTGTTGTGTGTGTATATTGAGTTTAAAAGACAACATGTTTTCAAAAAACCTTGCATAGAAGGTTTTGGTAGCAGGGGATCTACAGATAAGAAGCTTCTGGAAGCTTCCCTTGCATCCAACAGTCAGTGCAGTCATCTCCAAGATGGACCCACTGCTGGCTAGGGCAAAAATGTTACTGCATGTGAGCAATTGCAGTCCAAGAGAGGAGTGGGAATCTGTGAGAGAACCAACCCCATAGGCACTCAGGTCAGGGCAGGAGGTGCTCCGGGCACCAGAGCAGAAATTCCCTTGCAGCCTGTGGTGCAGCCCATGGTGAGGCAGCTGTGCCCCTGCAGCCCATGGAGGTCCATGGTGGAACAGATCTCCATGTGCAGCCCACGAAGGTCCATGGTGGAGCAGATCTCCACCTGCAGCCCATGAAGGTCCATGGTGGAGTGGATCCACACCTGCAGCACATGGAGGTCCATGGTGAAGCAGATCTACACCTACAGCCCATGGAGGACCCCACACTGGAGCAGGGGGATGCCCAAAAGAGGCTGGGACCCCATGGGAAGCCTGCACTGGATCAGGCTCCTGGCAGGAGCTGTGGCCCCATGGAGAGAAAAGCCTGCAATGGAGCAGGTTTGCTGCAGGACCGGTGACCCCATGGGGACCCCCACTGGACCAGTCTGCTCCTGAAGGATTGCACCTATGGAAGGACCCCACTCTGGAGCAGTTCATGAAGAACTGCAGCCCGTGGGAAGGACTCATGTTGGAGAAGTCAATGGATGACTGCCTGCTGTGAGAGGGACCCCATGATGGAGCAGAGGAAGAGTGTGAGGAGTCCTCTGCTGAGGAGAATGAACTCACAACGACCACATTACACATCCACCTGTTCTACTGGGTGGGGGGAGTTAGATAAAATTGGGAATGAAATTGGGCCCAGAAAGAAGGGAGGGGTGGGAGGAAGCTGTTTTTAAGATTTGGTTTTATTTCTCATTATCCTACCCTGATTTTGATTTGCAATAAATTAAACTAATCTCCCCAAGCAAAGTCTGTTTTGCCCATGATGATAACAGTTGAATGATCTCTTTATGTCCTTATCTCGACCCACCAGCCTTTTGTTATTTTTTTCTCCCCCATCCAGCTGAGGAAGGGAGTGATAGAGTGGCTTTGGTGGGCACCTAGGATCCAGCCAGGGTGAATCCACAGCAACATGGAAGTTTGCCACATATAACCATCCTCAGAAGAGTCACATAATGAAGAAATAGTAAGATGTTCAATTTCAGTTGACATTCAGATCCATAGACATGAAAATTATTGTAATGTATAATGTAAGATTTATTAGTACCACACAGGGAATCTTCCACATGACACCAAACCTTTCAACTCCTCAGAAATCTCTTTTTTTTCTCTTTCAGCACACATACAGCCATTTGAGTACTTCTACTTTTACCCTTCCCTTACATATACTATATTCCTTTGACAACAAACTGTTATTTAAATCAGCTACTTTTAAAAGACAGGTTTACAAATGTGAAGCAACTAAATGTTTTTTCTGAAGGCCAGCTTAACAGACGATGCATGAGAATATGTCAATAGGTTAGGGAATATTTTTTGGTTGTGTGCAGTTATTATTGCCTCAGAGCTGAAACATATTTTCCTTAAAAGCCACAGATCCATCAGTTATTGAGAGGCCTGGCTTTAAAATATCTATCCAGGCTCAAAACTGGTAAAGTGCTGGATGAGACTCCACGCTTGCGATACCGCTTCTGAAGCATCGCCAGATCTGTTATACTGAGAAGGGAACCCCCAAAAGAAGACACACTGTAATGACAGAGATGACAGAATCTGAAGCAAGGGATGCTAATTTGGTGATATTTGGAGCAGCCATTAAGGAGACAGAGATTCCCTCACCTATGCTTGGACAAATTTTTGAGAGTCTGAACCATGTAGGTTTCCCCTTTTGCAGTGACAGATTCTGAAGATTCGGAAAACAATAAAGACTAATTTGCTTGTTTCCTCATCAGAACAGAAATATGATAAAAACACAACCTTTTGTAATGAATAAGCTAAGCAGCATTTGCTGAACTGCAAATGAGATCTCTTTTTTACCAGCATTCCTACCAAAGTGACGCACCAATGCAGTTTCCTCTGAATTAGCACTGTTAATAAGTAGAAATCTGATATGGAAATTATGGGAGATGTTTGCAGCTCTTTTTTACTAATTAGGTAATTTCTCACAAAGCATGTCATTCTAAACAAAATAATTATTTAGCCATTACTTGCTTCACCAGCATCTTCAAAATAGCACTTAATCACTTTTAAAACATACAGTGCTCAGGAAAATTACTGGATTTGTGCATATTTATCTAAAATGATAAAATTATTGAAAGCACAAAGGAAAAAACAGCTCATCCACTAGGAATATTAGGTTCATTTCAAGCCTGAAGTTTGCTTGATAACAGCCCTTTTTATACCAGACAGGGCACTGTAACAAAGTCTAGAAATAATTATAAGACAGAAAAGATGAGAGATCATTGCCTATAAGAATCATAGAATTTATAGGATCATTTATATGTGTAAAGTTATCCTTGACAGATTAGTTTCCCAGCAAAGGATGGTAATCCTATGCCTGAATACAGACTTATTTGACCAAAACATACCAAAGACTCAGGGTGCAATAGGAAGGATGAACAATTGTCTCTAACAGTCTTAATATCACATAATTTCCCAGATGCTGTTCAGATTTCAGTTAAGGCTAACTTCAACATGATTAATTTTTTTCTGTTCTGTTTCTTTCTGCCATTCTTTCCTGAATTTTCAAAATATCCTCACTACACTCTTGGGCTTTTTAACAAGTAAGCAGCTATGGAGGTGCAGTTGTTCTGTGTACGTGATACAACACAAACTTTATCTAAATGTATTTTGGAAATACAGAATCACAGAACCATAGAATCATAGAATGGTTTGGGTTGGAAGGGACCTTAAAGATTATCTAGTTCCAAACCCCCTGCCATGGGCAGGGATGCCTTCCACTAGACCAGGTTGCTCAAAACCCTGTCCAGCTTGGCCTTGAACATTTCTGGGGATGGGGCAGCCACAACTGTTCTGGGCAGCCTGTTCCAGTGTCTTACCAGCCTCACAGTAAAGAATTTCTTCCTAACATCTAATCTAAACCTCCATTATTTCAGTCTAAAGCCATTCCCCCTTGTCCTGTCACTACATGCCATTGTAAAAGGTCTTCATAGACTTTCTCTGTATTCATTCCAATAGGTCCACATTCTTATGTTGGGAGCGCCACAGCTGAATGCAGTACCTCAAGTGAAGTCTCACAAGAACCAAGCAGAGGGTCAGGATCGCCTACCTTGATCTGCTGGCCATGCTCCTTTTGATGTGGCCCAGGATATGGCTGGCTTTCTGTGCTGCAAGTGCACACTGCCTGCTCATGTTGAACTTCTCACCAGCCAACACCCCAAGCAAGTCCTTCTCAGGGATGCTCTCAATCAATTCTCCTTCCAGCCTGTCCTTGTGATTGGGATTGCCCTGACCCATGTGCAATGGGTCTTGTTGAACTTCATGAGGCTTGTGTTGCCCCACGTCTCAAGCGTGTCAAGGTCCCTCTGGATGGCATTCCTTCCCTCCAGCATATCAACTGAACCACACAGCTTGGTGTCATTGGTGAACTTGCTGAGGGCACACTCAATCCCACTGTCCATGTCTCCAACAGAGATGTTAAATGGCACTGATTCCAGTGCTGATCCCTGACAAATGCTACTCATCACTGATCTCCACTGGTCTCCTTCACATATCTCATCCTGAACAAGTTTTTCATGATTTCTGCCATTCACTAAGATTTTTTTTCCCCAAACTATAGTTTTGTTTAATCATTTACGGTAACTATGTATGTTGATAACATTACTAGATTGCATTTTATTTTTCTTACGTATTCTACTCTGTGCTTTAAAGATATGCAGTATATCTAGGGTCTAAGGTATGCCCCTTTTGATACTTTTACCAATACATATATATCTGTATCATATAGGTCCATTATCTGTATAATCTGTATTATATCTGTATTATCTGTATAATCTCTCTATATAATGTATAATTATCTGTATAATATCTGTATTATCTGTATAATGGACCTATATGATACAGATATATATGTATTGGTAAAAGTGCTGACAAGCATTCTGTAAACTGAGTTACAAAAGTCACAGCTGCCAGAAGTTATTTTCTAGGTCTCGTGAAGAGTAGAGCTGTAGCAGCAGTATCAACCAGCAGTGCCAGGGGATCTGGATTTCAAAGAAATAATTTCTCCTTGGATAAAAGTTCTTCATATTAATTTGCACTCACTTTTTACAGTTCCCATTTCCAGCCTTATACAGCATTTCTGTATTTTTTTCAACTCATCCTACACTCCTTCAGAAACTGTGTAAAAGACTGCTGCATATCACCATGCACTTAACACAGGAATTTCCCTCTGTTTTGCTTATATAGTTAGGAGGCATGTGGGTACCTAAAGCATTTAATATTGCTTGTCCCTGCAAAGCAGTACTCATTTTGCTCCCACTGGTAAGAACAATTGGGCAACAGTAGCTTCCCTCTGACAGACTGCTTAATCCCTTATTCTTGTAACATCTGTAAGTGGTTTTGTTCTTGGGTCTTCTACACTTCCTCCCTTCATAATACGTGCCACTTTCTCTTCCTTGTGTGCATTGCACCTGTTGTAACAAAGCATTCTCATTTTATGATCCTTACCATGGCATCTCTCCTCAACCCTTTCAGAAAAACATAATTTTGGTGAATTTTAATGAAACTATGGATGATTTCTGCTAATCTGTATTTCAAATCACACAGATAAATTCAGAATCTGATCTTTCCTCTTTTTTTTCTTTTCAGGTGGTTTAAAATACTGTTGATATGGTATGGTGGAATACTTGTTCAAGGAACATACTCTTTTCAAGGTCCATATACAACTTTCATTAATGCATCTAAATGTGTTGAGAGTATTATTATTTAAAATTAGTATTAGAAAATTCTATATTTTATATCTACATGTATTTTGCAATTTGTTCTGCCTTGGATAGTATCTACAGATAGCTGCATATACTATATGCATGTAAATATAAATACACACTTTTACACAAACCCGTCAATCCCATTGGAGATACCAAAACAACCTCTTTCTTTTGCTCAGCACATTCTCTAAATCAGAAGAACCATAATTATTTTCAGGATAAATTAAACCAAAACCAAATCACTAACTTTTTCTTGAAAAAAAAAAAAAAAAAAAACATATTTCATCTGTTACATTCACTTCATTTAAATGGCTAACCAGAGTCCCGATTCAGCAAAAAGAAAACACAGTATTTCATTTTTCCCTACTACAGTCTTTTGCTTGTGAATCTGATTCCAACTGCCAACGCTGTGCCCTTTCAAATTAAAATTATGAAAATATTTCAGTTTGCTTCTTTTGATAAAAGTTCCATTAACCAAATGAGTGCATCATTTCCTTACATTCTCACATTTTTCTACTAAATTATATTTTATAATAAACATGACAGGGTTTTGCTATTATCACTATCATATCATATACTGGATGGGAATAATTTGTTAGATTCATTACCATTGCCTTCACAATTTTACCAAGGTAAAACTTACCACTTACTCTAGGTCATCCAAGTAAAATTAACAAACCCTGACATCGTTGTCAAATTGGAAATTTTATATATTTATGAATGGGAGGATAAATAGAGACCAAAAAGGTACTGCTATCACAAAGGATTAAATCTTGCATCCACATCTTCTTTTTACTAATATGAAATAAACTGGGAAGTCACTGGAAAAGATTTAGCTTTTAGGTTAAAGGAATAGAACACAATTGTTTTTACAGTACTATAAACAAGACCAATAATTAACCTGATACATATTTAATGGTTTGGGCTTAACGACACACTGCAGCAATACCTTCCTTTTTCCCTCTTTCAGATACAGAATTTTCCTCTCAGTAATGCCTATGCCAAACTACGATGGTCAAACTTTTTTCTGGATTAAAAATTGTGTAATTAAAAGTTAACTCAGCAGTTAATCTCTAGCCTGCAGAATCTGCAACTATTAAATAAAGCTCTCTATAAAGCTCTCCTGACTGAACTCACTTTTTCTTGTCACCCAGCTCCTCCCTCTCAGCAGTTCTTTTCACCAAGAAGGAAAGTACAAAGGAAAAATGTTGGAGTACCCGACCTCTGTCTGAGACACAAGTAGGACACGAGGCAACAAGTCTGCATTTAGCTGAGATTCAGATGGTCTTGATTTTACTGAGTCCATAAAGCCCAGAACAGGGCATTGTGCTATAAAAATTGAAATTATAATTGAACCACTGGGTTTCCAAGCAACTTACTTCCAAGCAACTTCCAAGCTGATGTAAAAGGGTCTTTTAAAATATTTTTTAAGTTACCTACTCTGCAAAACCTCTAGAATAACTTACACAGCACTGAGAAAAAGTAAGATCAATGACATCGTAGTGCTTCTTTAATAAGATGTGAAAAGAAATTCTGCAGTTTCTCATGTCAGAATGGCATGTGAAAATGCTAAGAGAAGTTTTAATACATCACAAAGAACAATACCCCATCTGTTTTCTTGGAACCTTGTAAGAAGATCAGCATTGTGAATAACTGCCTCAGTTAAAATCAGATTCTTGTAGACCTGTGACTGCTAAAAGAGTCTGTCAATATCTCTGCCTAGCTCCAACTGCAAGAAATAACTCCTCTCCCACACACCTCTCACACACAAGCTAATTGTTATATCTTCCTCATTGCTTAGCGCTAACTAAAAGTATTAGAATTTCCTAATCTGCTTTAGGCAGCATATACAAAATGTGCAACCTTTACTTAATAAATGCTTTCAAAAATTATTTATTTATTTATGGAAAGGGGAGAGGTTTTATTCCCTGTACAATGCAAGCCTGAAACTTTATATGTTTCCTTCTACTAATGTTTGTTAGGCAAAAATGGGAAAAGACGCCTTTTATTGCTTTTCCATTAAAAGTGCTTTTACTTTTTTAAAGGATACTACTAACAAAAAGATAACTGAGAAGCTTGCAAATGAGCCATAAGATTATTAACTCTTATTTTTAAATAAGTGTGCATTTTTTATGACAGAAGTTATGTTTAAGAGTTTTAAAATGCAAACATTTATTTTTTTCTCTCAAATACATAGGAAAACAACAGGTGTCATATGGCTTCAATATAGAAGATATGAGCATACACATGTAGATCAGACTGCAGAGGGCACCTACTTTTGAACGGGTGATACTCTTTCAAATTAAAGTTTCACAAGACTCTTCTTCCATTGAGGTTTCCCACCCCTTGACATGGTCCACATGGGGAGCAGTGAGGCATTAGATTTTCTTTCCCTGTTTTCCCCAAACCTGACTACAGTATCACACCACAGGCAGCTTTGGTTTAGAATAAAAACCTATGCCCTTCCACAAACTGAAACATTGAAGGACTCAGATATTCAGGAATTATCCAAGTTGAATTCAAAGTGTGTTTATTCAAGATATTTTGTTAAAAAGTTCAAGCAAGGCAAGGTGGATAGAAGAGAAGTTTTGCCTGAAATGAAAGCCTGTCAATTTATTTGTGTCTGATACACACTGCTCCAAAAAGACCACAGGAATAATTTCTAGTAGATATAAATCACTGAATAAAAAACTGAATAATACCAGCAACTTTAGTTTTCAGATTTTAAAAGGAGGTATCTGTAAGAACGTTTTTATCACTAAAGTCACAGGTGCCTAATTCCATGATTTCTTCACTATTCTAATTAAACTCATTAACTAAATTATGTTGGTGCCTTCATGCCTGACAGTTAGTACACGCAAATAATGTAGAGATCATAGCACACAACAGCTGGGTTTAATTTCTAGCCAACTGTTTAAACATTTATGCAAGATACAGGTTCTTCCTCCTATTTTTAATCTTGTCTGAAACAGAAAAATCAGAAAAAGCCTCTCTTTTTCTTACATCAAGATAAGTTAAATACATGTGTGTGCATGAACATCTGAACATATACATGTTTATTCAGAGGGCCAGCATAGCCACCTTGAGCAATCCATTTGTGGGATAATTTTTCTAGTATTTCCTTCCACTGAAGAAAATTTTTGTCTTGCACTACAATTCTGTAAAGCACTCAGCAAGTGAGTAATCAGCCAGAGTGACTGGTGATTTCTGTCACTTACTGCAACTGCGTCATTACTTTAAGGGAAAAAATAAAAGGAGCATTCAAGTGTTTTTAATCTTAAAAGGAGATATTTTCTAGATTTCTACAACAAAATTTTCTTACTGAAATTTGAATTGAATACAATTACAATTTGAAGTAAGCATCACACAAACTCTTATTGATGTTAGGCCAAACCTAAATCTAGATGGTAATATTTCTTGGTGTTTAAGATAACATTACATTATGTTCAAAAAAGCATATTCATCATTAAACTTTTATGAAGAGTATAAGAAATGCTTTATTTCTGGGTCTGAGCAGCAGTCCATGTAGCCCTACAGTCTGTCTCTCCACAACCACAAAAGCAGACAGTGGCTGCTCTCCATGAGTATCAAGATTTACTCTATCAGAGTTGTTTGATCATACATCATTGTCTACTTCTTTTAGTATCCATTTATTGATCTGTTACCCATGAATTTGTCTAACCCATTTTTAAGCCTGCTAATACTGTCGTTCTCCACAGTCTCCTGGGGTAACAAATTCCAGAAGTTCACTATCTGCTTGCTGTGTAAAGAAGTACTTTCTTTTGTCTATTATAGATCAATCTTCCACCAGTCTCATCAAGTGCCCAAGCTTCTGTACTGTGGAATTTAGTGAACAATTCAGCTCATGTACTGCTTTCGCAATTTTGTAAGCTTTAGGTATTTCTCCCCTCAACCTCTACAAATTGAAGATTTCTTGTTTTCAGTTGCCAATGTCAGGCAACTGCTCCATCAACACTGTTTTTGTTGTTTTTGTCTTTAACCTCTCTCTATGTCTGAATTTAAAGTCATGTTAGAAGAAGAAAGAACTGACAGTATCCTTTAGGGGGTTTATATTCCTAGCCTGTTAAGGCAGACCTACATTTGTTGAATATATTGATAATTTTTCACCTTTAGTATTACAATTTAGAGCAACAGTGCAAGCCTAATAATCAAAAATGCCTAAATTAGGAATAGTCTAATACTTTCCAGAGCAGCCTAGTATTTGCCACATGCGCCCATCTAAAAAGCTGATACTTGCTCTTACAAGCAGATGTTAATAATAGCTTCTTTTTATTTTTTTTCTCACAACACTGGAATTTCATATTGCTTTGTTACCAGGAAAACCCTGCAACAGTAAAAATTTCAAACCAAAGAGCTTTAAAGACATAATCTGAATCATCTGCAAAAGAAAAGGGCACTGTCCTCACTAATACTCCCACAGCATCTGGCAACCTCACCACATTGAGTCAACTGGTGTCTCACTAAACTGGTGTATTTATACCATTCTCATTCTCCCCAAGAATGTTACTCCATTTAATGTTACTAAGCCAAGAAAATATTAATTTAATGTAAATATTAATTTAAAATTCAAAAATCTTTCAGAATTATTCCTTGACCATTTTAAATACCAACAAAGAACCTAATCCTGTGTCTGATCATAACAGCAACTTCCTTGTTAGTCCCTTGCATGTTAGTAGGAACACAAGTATTATGAACACTTTACTGAGTCTTATATTGCTAAGAAATATTTGGCAAGTAGGGAAATTTCTGTATTTCTTTTTTGAGTCACAAAGTGCTATTTATGATTTTGCTTTACACAGTCTTGTAATATGAGAGTAGGAAAAAAACAGATGTATTTTTGTGTAACAACAGAGAATCCCAGCATACTGGTATTTCTGGAGAGAGAAGTGTTATCAGCATCATCAGATGTTTCTAAAGAAGTGAGAGTACAGTGACAGGAAGCTACAGAAAAGACTTCTTATCATAATAGCCTGAGACAGACACAGAACTCCAAATTCTTATTTACAAACCACAGAAGGAAAAAAATCAAGAAGTAGTCCAAATCAAGACTATTTCTCCTTATGACATAAGGCTCTGCCTGCTTTAGCAAAGCATAAACAGTCAGTCATCACCAAAAGCTGAACTAAAGATTAAAGAAGAGCACTGACATTACATTATGTCAATATACATTTTAAAATTGAAATTCTATAGGCATAATGAAAAGCAAAAGGATTAACAATAAGACTTCCAGCCTAATGACTGGTAGAATAAATCAGTTTTAAAATTATAAATTTAAATTTTAGACTAATCATATCAGATTACATTGGTTGATGATTCAACCCACTAGAAAATGTTTTTATGTCTTTCATGTCCCCACAGAAAGTCTACTAATTCAATTTCCTTTACTCTGCATAAGGATGAAAGAGGTGTCTTTTACCACCCATAGAAAATATTAGCCATGAATAACACCCATAATTAAAATTTCACCGAAAGCAGTGTATTTTTAAATAGGAAATAATGAAAAAACTCTGCATTTTCTGATTAATATATATATATATAAAATATACATATAAAAAAAAAAATAGCCTGAGTACCCCAGTTATTTCACAGGGAAAAAAAAAATGGAGACCCATTCAGTACAAACAGTCTGCACTTCAAAGGGACTTTTTCTTGAATAAAAAAGAATTGTCTGGGCAAGAAAAAATCTTGGCACCTTACAGGTTCCTAGGATCATTCAGAGGAGACTTTGAACCCCTTATTTTGACCTAGCACTATGCCAGTAAACCAGAATCAAGTAGAAAAAAGTGACAATTCAGAAAGGACTCATGTGACCTGATCCAGTTGTTGCATTCACAGAAAATGTCCATCAGCCACAAGCACCTACCAAGTAAAGATGGCAGGCAAGAATAAACCTATTAGCTGTAAAGGGAAATGGCTAAAACTAGTAAATGGCTACAACTGTTAAATCAGTGAATTCAGTAAGCTGCAGCTGCCTATTATACTATGGTTTGTATTTCCCTTGGCACTTTTCTTGGAAAGCGTTTGAAAGAGCCCTGATGTGAAAAGGGAAAATCACTTTGAAGTTTGTGGTAGTCATTCATTTTGTTCTGCATAAAGCAAGAATGATAACACTTGTCTACTTTACAAAGAGATCCTAACCAAAATGAGGGCCCCCATATGCTTGTCATTTTGTTCTGGAAACAACAGAACTAACTCTAGTACAACTTCTGTGGAGAAGGTTTTACTATTCCTATAGACAAACTAGTAAAAGGTAGGGAATAATGAGCACTATTGTACACATTTAGTAGACTGATCTGAAATCAAGAATGTTTTGTGCAAGGCTGTTCAATAAAACTCAAATTTCTGAAATGCCAGACAAGACCATGTTTTCCTTATTTGACCATTCCTATGTCTTGATTTATAATGATAGTTTTTAACTGTACTTTTTTCTCTTGAGCTTTCCATCAGTAGCTGTTACTATAATACATAAAAAAATATTAATTTGTATACACTGTTCTAATAACTTAGCTGTACAATATCCAATTCCATCTGTTCATGTTTGTTCTTCAACACTGGAAAAAATCAGTTTTGTCAGAACCAGGGGCCATGGACCACGCAGATGAAAACAGAAACACTAATATTAGCCTATTTCCAGAGGCTACTTTCTTCAAGGCCACAGATGAATTGGATTTGTGGGGCTTTCTCCCACAGGAATGAAGGTACATCACAACAGACAGAAGGTAGGGGAATTATAATGTGGGTTTGCTGCCATACACACCAAGCCAGCCACAATTACCAACAGCAAAAGCTTTTATCTTGGACGCTGGCTCTTGTTTTCTTCTTCATTGACCAGACAGAATCAGAATGTATCTGCATGCAGGACTGAGCACTGGCATATACCAGAGGAGTATATGGAGCATATACCAGAGGGTCTGCATATGCTGCTGGAAGGTAGGGCTAATATGAGGAGATTCCTACCCCAGCTGCCATTTAAAAAGCATATACTTCTACTTCCTAACAGTGCAAAGGGAGTCAAAGGAGCCAGCCTTCCCTGCCTTACTTTCAGATGAGTTGCTCTACCACAAATCCCCATCAGTCATAATCTGTCATTTCCTCTGAGCATTAAGACTGTAATTAATTCCTCATGCCTAACTATGCAAGGAAGAGGCACTGTATAATCCCCAGCAAGTCATTCTCCCTGTAGCAGAAAAACTTTACAAGAGAAATAATCTGACAGACATATGACAACTCAAAAACCCCTTTAAACATTTACTTCGAAGCAGAAAATGCTCATTAATTTGTTTAGAGGACAGCTTTAGAGCTGTATTGTATTGTACTGGCCTTTGAGAGAGAGCAAAATGGGAAACATTGCATTGGAAAGTGAAAAGGAGTCACTGCCAGGTAATTGCCAGCTCTTCCTCCTATTCAATGAATTAGTTAATATCTATTTTAGGAAAGGGACAATCATACTTTGTTATCTCCTACTGGGAAAATTCCTAAGACATAAAAGCACATTATGTCCTTTTCTCCTTCAGTGCACACCCAGTTCATCCTTTAGCTTCTCACCTGATGAGTTTCAAAAAGTGTTGCACCATTGAAATTCAGTAGAAAGCAATAATCAGGAATGCAGCTTCAATGTCCAAAAGAATCCTCATATCTGGAAAGTTACCTGTTATATCACTGTGGAAATACTGCAGCACTTGCTGTACCAAGGAAAAGCAGTGTTAGCAACATCAAAAGTATCTAACCATGGAGATATTGAGGAGAAAGAAGGAAGCAGATTTCTGTCCCAGCCTTTTGCACTGCAGTGGCAAAGGGATTTCCCAGTTATATCAGTAACAGCTTAAACCCACATATTGGGAAATCTGGAAATAAAACATTAAATTCACAGCAGCTGAACCAGTCATCTTTATTTCAACTATACTTGCTTTTCAGGAATGCTTTAGTTCTTTCCCTCCCTCCCTTCCCCCCCTTTTTTTTATTTTCCTCCAGGTCTTTATACTACTCATATATAAGGTTCTCCCCTTCCTTTATACTTCCTTAAGGGTAAGTCTAATAAATATTAGACTTGTTCCACAAATGGCTTATAAGTTCTCAACAACCCTAGGAAATTTAGAGGCAGCATGCACCCAATAAGGGTTGAGTGCAGTCAGTCCAATAAATTCTCAGTGCCCATTCAGATAGAACACAACACAAGACCTTGAGCAGTTTCACACTGATATAGCCCTTCTGTGGAGCCATAATCTTCTTCTCTCTTCATAGAATGTCATTTACTTCACACCTACCAGCAAAAGATTCCTCTGCACCTCAGAGATGCAGCTGTTCCATACATTAAGTTGCAAAGATTTGCTTTGTGAAAAGCACATTAAAGCATATTCTTTACCTTCAAATTCTTCTGTCAACACAGCTTTCTGCTGCTGTGCATACCTGCTTCAGTAAAATTACAACCTTGCAGATAATAAATATAGTGGCTCCGAAAAGACATTAGTAGAGGCTCCAATAGCTAAAAGGCAGGCGATAAACCATTAAACTGGCAAGAGCATTGGATTTTTTAGGCTGAAGATATTAGCAAAATGAAATATTTGGAGTGGGGACAGCAATTTACAACTCCAAACTTGTTTGATGTTTCTGTGTTCAGAGACTAATAGGAGACAATACAGACATGTGCATGATACAATAAATAGACTTATGGTGCAAAGAAACGGATGACAGCTTTTAAACAAAGTGAAAAAAATAATTAAAACTATTAAAAGTCTGGAATGGGTAATTCACAGCACAAGGCACCAGTAAGGGAACATTTCCTGGGCCCATAATGTTAGCATTAGCATTTATTGCCACTACTGCATCACATGAAAAAAGAAATTACAAAACCTAAGGAAGACACACAGCAGCAAAGAAAATCAAATATCTCACAGTGAACTTTCCAGCCATAAATTAATTGTAAGAGTAATTATATTTTATAGACTGGTCATTACCGGGAATGGACAAATACGTAATATTCTGAGGTACAGAACACTTGTATTCAGTTGATACTTACACGATACACAAGGTACAATTACAATTCTTAGTTTTCTATAGATTTCCATTACATCAAGTTTTCTTAATATAACAAATCTTTCTCGTATTTCAATTTGAAGCATTTGTAATGGTTATGAAACTCAATAGTCACTCTGTGGGTCTGACTGCTGTAGGTTTGGAAGATGGATCAGATAAATCTCAATCTCTGTTCAGAAAATAAAACATATGGAACGACAAATCTTCATTGTGACTATAGCTTTGAAAAAAAATATGCAATTAAAAAACCAGGAAATTAGTTTGCTTCATAACAACTAGGAAGAGCTTGGGAAATATTTACATCCATTCCTTACAAGCCAGTAAGCAAAGAAGCAAATGGTGCTCTGCTGTGTACTGCTGCTACAGGTAGGAGTCCCAGTAGGTACATTCCTAAGAACCATGGTGCTATTACGGCTATCTCTTTATGAACAAATTTGGAGCTGAATACTGAATTCAGTGAGATGTTTTCCTCTTTTATCAGATGTCTAGCAAATGACAGTGTTTCTTGTACAGTTTTGGAATTCCACAGAAAGGGTTCTTCAAGACTCGGTTGGACTTACTAACCTGGAAGAAGCAGGAGTGCCAGAGCTGAGAAGAATTTCTCAATTAGTTCTTGCATGTTTTCTACACAGATAATGCTTCACTAAAGAAAATCAGACAAATATTTGACTAGTCTGTTTATTAATAGCTAGTACATTTCAGTAAGAAAACCTCAAGAGGAGTCTGATTTTCATATTTCATCACCTTATATCAGCTCTACATTTTTATGCCTCTTTGATACAGAATATGAATCAAAAGATTAAAAGAGAGAAATGACAGAAAAAAGATATGATAAACTGAAGAAATGCATAGAATAGAAACCAGGTACTCATTGAAGAAATGCACAGAAAAGAAACCAGATACTCAGTTAAGAAATGCACAGAATAGAAACCAGATACTCAGTTGTTCATCTAGATATTATATTTATATTCAGCATTGCTAGCAAATGCACAGCACTGTACAAATATGAAGACAATATCTTTACTGCAAAGTGCTTAAATCTTGCACAATAATATAACTTCTTCCAAAGCTATATGGCTCAAAATAGACATTCTTCTCATTTTTAAATCACTAGTTCATATTCCTTCTGACTTTACAGATTTACATCTGTCCTACTATTGGTCAGAAAATACTTCTGGATATTTTTTTCTCATCAAAAAAGTTACTACCATGAAATGCACCCTTATCAAAAGTCTTATCAGCTACCAATACCTGAATAAGCATAAAATCTAAAATATTCTTCAGATTACTGTCTTATCTTCAGGGCAATAACGGTCATGGAATATGAGATATAAAAAGTAATTACAAATAACTCAGATTTAAATACAACACAGTAAAGAAATTCAAAGTTATAATAGAACACATGGCTCCTTCTTCTCATACATTGCATACTGAATACATTTTTATGCATTACATGCTGTTAAAGAACTGACACCTTATTAGAAGTGTGCAATGTGGCATAGTTAATGTTGCTATGGGAACTGTAAGATTAAACTTTCTGATTTATCTACACGTATTCTCAGATACAGTGCTACTTTCATGCAATATTTTGTAATAAATTTTCCACCAGTCTTCTTTGGACTACTTCCTCACAAGAGGTAGATTGCTCTTCCCTAGGGGAACTTTTGCCATTTTTCTAAGTCAATGGAAGTTCTACTGCCAGCTTTGGTGGCGGCCATCATTTCATCCCAAATCTCTGCACCAAATAGAATTTCTTAGGTATATGCCCTGAAGATCTGATTCTGATCTCACTTATGCTGAACAGAAAAGAAACAGAAAAAGCATGAATGTAAGAAAGCAAGATAAAGCACGAAAGCAAGAGAAAGCCACAAAATAAAAGATCACAAAACCAAGCAAGTCTTCTATTCCATTTCTGATTCGTATGCTTTATATGATTTCTTTGGTGATTTTCCCATGATTCAGCTTAACAATATAAATCCAAATATAAAATAATCATGACAGTTCTTATGTTTCAAGAACCAACTGGCCTGGTTTCTGCCAATGACCCCATGTTCTTTTTAAGAATTAAGTCAGACATTTACTAAAGCTCTAAATACAACTTCAGATTTCACGTGATAGCTGGGCATATCTAGAGGAAATACTGTCCAAAAAGAGACCATTAATAACAAACATTTGTACATCAAAATTTATGGTCCTGCTTGCATTACTTTGCCATTTACAGGCTGACATGGAATTTCTGTACTTCAATTGAGGCTTTCATAGGGCTTAGTCACCTTCCAATTATCTGTGAGTGCTATACAATTGGAGATGCAGGAAGATTCAGGAAGGTCTGGTAAACTCTCTATCTAGCCCTTTAAATGTGTGTTTCATAGAATCATAGAATCATAGAATCATAGAATCATAGAATAGTTAAGGTTGGAAAGGACCTTAACATCATCTAGTTCCAACCCCCCTGCCATAAGCAGAGACACCTTCCACTAAACCATGTTACCCAAGGCTTCGTCCAACTTGGCCTTAAACACTGCCAGGGATGGAACATTCACAACGTCCCTGGGCAACCTATTCCAGTGCCTCACCACCCTCACAGGAAAAAATTTCTTCCTTAGATCCAATCTAAACTTCCCCTGTTTAAGTTTGAACCTGTTACCCCTTGTCCTGTCACTACAGTCCCTAAGAAAGACTCCCTCTCCGGCATCCTTGTAGCCGCCTTCAGATACTGGAAGGCTGCTATGAGATCTCCACGCAGCCTTCTTTTCCCCAGGCTAAACAGTCCGAACTTTCTCAGCCTGTCTTCGTATGGGAGATGCTCCAGTCCCCTGATCATCCTCGTGGTCCTCCTCTGGACTTGTTCCAACAGTTCCGTGTCCTTTTTATGTTGAGGACACCAGAACTTCACACAATACTCCAAGTGAGGTCTCACGAGAGCAGAGGGGCAGGATCACCTCCTTCAACCTGCTGGTCATGCTCCTTTTGATGCAGCCCAGGATATTGTTGCTTTCTGAGTTGTGAGCACACACTGCCGGCTCATGTTCATTTTCTCATCATGTTTGTACTCATAGAATCATAGAATAGTTAGGGTTGGAAAGGAGCTTAAGATCATCTAGTTCCAACCCTCCTGCCATACGCAGGGACACCTCACACTAAACCATGCCACCCAAGGCTTTGTCCAGCCTGGCCTTGAACACTGCCAGGGATGGAGCACTCACAACCTCCCTGGGCAACTCATGATGTATGGCAATGTATTCTTCATTTGCCTAACTCCTCACATAGACTGACTATCAGGCTTACTGTTTGAAATGAAATATCCATATTATATGTTTTCCTTTTGATTATATGGGTATGACACATTTCTAGGTCAACATTCTAAGAACTATTTAAGAAACCATATACAACAGTGAGATGTACTTGCTGTAAGGAAATTATAGCATACCAACATTTCACTGTCCTAATGTTATGTCCTAATGTTATTCAATTCATTCCCACCATTGCTTTTCATTACCATTAAATGTTACTTTTTTCTTTCCTTTTTTTTTGTTTATGAGTTTGGCCTCCTACTTCATCTCATCACCATTACAGACACATACATATACAACTTCTCCAGACCCAAACTCCACCTTACTACACAATCAGTGCTTACCCATCCATATCACCAAAGTCCTTGTATTGTATGCATCTGGAAAGCCAAAACTGAGCTGCCTCACAGCAGCCAGCAGCACAGAGCCTGTGATGAACCTCTTAGCTGAGTTTTGGCCCTGCACCTATGTTCCTCATGACTTGGGCTCAAAGTCCTCCTGCAATACAGTAACACAAACATGAGCAGACAGAGGATCTTTAATGGTACTCCTCGAGTCATTTCAGCTTCCCAGATCACACTACAGACTCCAAATCCCTGTCTAGGATATTCTGATCTTCTCCCTTTAATGGAAGGTGTGCTGGGTTCTATAGCCAGGAGAACTGAGTTCTTAAACCCAGTCTATGAGCCACTAGGTTGAGGCCCATAGTACAGCTTTCAGTAGAAATCTATTTGTGCATATTTTGTGTCTGAATTAGAAAGTTTTCACAATTAGAAAGTCAATGTTTAATTGTGTAACATTTAGAGATATATATACAGCTTTTAGAAATCCTGCAGGTATCCAGACTACTATATTCTGCGTAAGACTAGTCTGCTTTAAAAACAATTCACTTGTGATATCTGTCTCCATTCAAGGTTTTTCAACATAACCACCTCCTCTGAATTTATATTTGTCTTAGAAAACTGGAAAAAAAGTGGTGTAGGCTCTGCAGATGTACATCTCCATTGATAAAATTTATTCTACTACACTCCAACTCATCTTGTCACATTGCACCAATATCTCTGATTTTTTGCAGTACTTGCCTGCCTCTTTCTCAAATGCTATAACACTTTAAATTTTGTAACAAATGACTAAAAGGTGAAATATTTGGCACATACAAAATACACTTTAACACATTTACTTTTTATTACACCATGGTACTTGACATGCATTTTATTTCATTGAAATCCATATTTGTTTTTTAATTTGTTCAGTATATGTCAGGGTTATTTCCTTCATTATGTTCATAATATTAGCAGTAGTATCAATAGCTAGCCTTTAGATTTTATACTAACTGAATCTTTTCCCATTCCTGTGTACTTTGAAAAGATTATAGCCTTATAATACATTTTTAAATTTTGATTTTTTTTTTAAAGGCTTATGTAAATATTCTCCCCCAAACCCTTTATTATTGCAAAGATTATTAGTAGGTAATATCTTAAAGGAAGGGTCATCACCCTCACAATAATTAGATTCCACTATGATTCTTGCTCTCTAAGATGTTAAAAGTAGCAATCAAGATTGCAGTCCCATTGTTAGACACTGCATAAAACCATTAACTGGGATTCCACTTAGCTAAATTTAAAGGTTACAAACCTATTCTAAACCCATTACTATCAAAGCAGACACATTCAGATGAATTATAATTCATTGCATCTATCTTGGCAACCTATTTTATAATTTTGCATATCAAAAGTAGAAGGCAGACTTGTGTTTTTCAGAAGGAGCTCTCAAAAGGAAGGGTAATTGGAGCAGGAAATTTTAACTCCTTAATCAATGGTTGTGACAGGAACAGGGTATCTCACAAACATTCCACCAAAGCCTCGGAATATATTTTTTGTTGTATGGAAGAAATGAGAGAGAAGACACAACATAGTTGTGACAGAAGGTAAATAGGGGACTACTTTTCTAATAGACAATGTAAGGAATAGCAAATAAGAGGTGATCAATAAGTTCAAAACTGACTGATTCTTTAAATAGTGCACTGGGAAGCTTCAGAACTGCCTGCACAGGGTGTTGTTGATGTTACAAGTTTCAAAGGGGTGTGGAAGAAAAGTCTAGTGGAAAGTTTATTCAAAGACATCTGCCTCAAGGTATTGCTCAAAGCTAGAAGAATATTCTGGAGATGTATCCCTATGCATGTGCCTTCTCTTCAGATTCTCCTTGCAATGTGGTATGGTAATCCTGTGATAAATAAGGTCTGTCAGGAAAAATAGATATCCCTCAGCTTTCTTAGTCTGGAAAAATTAGACTAAGTGCAAAAAGCAGCACATGAAACCTGCAGTGTTATGTAAAGATTTTTAAAAGGAACAATGATAATTTTTTTTTTCAATAACTTCAGAAGCAAAATAAAATAATGCTTAATATTCACTACGATAATTTACTATTATGAGTTACTATGAAAAATATACTGGATACAGAGATAGCAAAGCACTGGAATAGTCTTTCTAGGGAGGTTGTAGGATAGCTTTCAGAAAGGTTTAGAAGAATAAGACAGACAAGCATTTCTTAGAATACAGAATCCCTCTCTGCAGGAAAACTGATTAGACCATTCTTCCAGCTTCATATCTTTCTCATGACTACAATTTCCAGCAGAGTAAATGAAAAAAAAATAAAGACATATTTCAATAATAAGTGCTCCCATAACTAAAAAACACTTCAAAGTTAATTAAATTAATTAAGTAAAGGCTTGAGACACGCATACAGTGCTTAATTTTTTCAAAGGATGTGATGAACATAACTAACGGTTTTATAAAGAAAAATGTTCTGGCACTTTTTTATCATTTAAAATCTATTAGATAGGAAGAGAAAGGAAGGCTGAGTGATGGACAATTAAATATGAGAATAGAACTGAGCCTCAGTGGATGGGTATTAGCAGAAGGTCACCTCTTGAATAAAGAGAGAATGAGCTCATATATAAACTCCTGTTAACTTGCATAAAGTCGGGTTTGTAGCTAAATAGAGCATATGTCAGACTTCAAGACTATCCAGTCAGTGCTTTTCAGTTGAAAACAACTCCAGACAACACTGAGAAAAATTAAATGAAAGAGAATTTTTCAGCATTAATCTCACTCTTTATTAATAAAAATGATGAAATACCAGTTTTGTTCATCAAGATGCTAAATGCAAAATCTTCCATTTTGGAATGGAAGTTTAGAATACAGCTTCAAAACAAGAAGCAATGTAATATCCTTCCTGAAGAAGCATTGCTCTCTTTTCAGAATGGCAATAGATGAACTTCTAACAACTTCCTCCTATCTCCCAGCTGTTATCAGAAGGTTCGTGCTTTAACTGAATCCCTTTTTATTTCACTCTTAATCTCACTTTGTCTTCTCTGTGTGGAGTAGGATGAGGGTTAAAGAACTGACTTCCTTTGGTGACAAATGAAGCATGATGCCAGTGTATGTTAAATCACTACTTTTATGCTGTTTATGCTCAGATAACTGTTTTCAAAAAGGACACAATGCAAAGAAAGAAAAAGTGTACAAAATAAACTTTTACAAAGAGTTATTCTCATCATTGTTGAGTTGGTCTTAGAGTTTTCAAATCACTAATTTAAAAGCAGAAATTGGTGAGAGATGAAGCATATACACACACAAAAAGATAACTGGGTAGATAAACCTGTACACCAATGAAATCTAGGTCAGACTTAATAACCTTTAAATTGCAGCTGACACAATGAATATGAAACTAGTCAACCATGAGAGATGCATTTATGAAGCCAAACCAATTTAAGTTTTTTAGCAGAAAATTCATTATAACATACTGAAGATTATGTGATTTTTCCTGTACAAATGTTTTACCATTTCTAGCAAACTCATCACACATAGTTAAGGGTGAATCTCTAGCAGCAGTATTTGTAAATACCAAAATAATATATCAAGAAGGGTTAAATTAGGATTTTTCCAGCATACATTTTTACCAAATGATAGGGAAAGGAGGAATTAAAGGAACAAAGGTAATTTCTTTCCCTCTACAATGTAATTGGAAGACTTCAAGTTAAATAGAATTATCTTCTGAAAGTACTATTAAGCAAAATTTCCCACAGAAAATAGTAGTTAAAAATAAGTCTTGATTAACCATTTTCTAACTTCAACGCATTTTAATCAAGTTTTGTTTTATCTTTTGAAAACAATATATTTTTTTCTGGAATATATATAATACTCTCTTTAAAAGAAAGTAAAATGCAGCACTAAGCAGCACTGAACTCATTCTGGGAGGAGAACTAGCTTGATAATCTTTGGTTTACATAGTTCAGTCATAACCATGTTATGAAATTTGCTGGAAAAGGACACAGAAATATGATGACTAGTCTTCCGTATGCTGGTGCCAAGTACAATACCATAAATATTCAACAAATATAGTACCTGATATAAAATTAACATTGCTTCAACAGTAATTTCCTAAACCCAGATACCTGAGCCTTGGGGGGTGGGGGTGGGGGGGAGAGGGAGTCATCTCACTCCAACTTTGCCCTGTCCAACACATCCCATGCTGGGATTTCTACTTCTTATTTTACACTGCAAAGGACAGTGCCCAGCCCTTGCACCTCAAAATCTGTAGAGATTTCATTAATTGTTCATTCTCTCAGGACACAATGGTGGATCCACAAATAATTCTCTGCTTATGGGGACAGGCAACCTAGTGTAGCTGACCCTACTTGGGCAGGGAAGCTGGACTAGATGATCTCCAGAGGTCTCTCCCAACCTCATCCATCATTGTGATTATGTGATAATCCAATTCCATGGATTGGGCTCAGAAGAGATTTATTAAAAATATTCATATTTGCAAAGAATGTCCTAATCTCTGCTTCCCTTAAACACCACACAGAAGACATGCTGGTTTTCTAACTATATTCCCTCTTCTATATAGTAATTTTAGGAAAAAGAAATTATATTAAACAAAATAAAGCTAACAAAAAACCCCAGTGTTCGAAATGGATTAAAGCCTCATTAAGTATCAACTGGGACTGATGTTTTCTGTCAGTATGATTTATGCATTTTTTTGCTTTCTGCTGTACACCAGCAGTCAAAAGAACTACTTTGGAACCATTTCTGAGGGGTGGGGAGGAAGTATGCAGAACAAGTTCAGTTTTAAGACTCTAAGGCTGCATTTAACAACAAAAGTATGCAACAATATTAGTTAATTTTCACTGCATCTTAATTGTACTTGTATGACGCAATTATTCATACTTACTGAAGTATCTATCTTCTGCCTAACATTATGCACACAAGCTTTTGATGTTTCAACAGACTGATAAACTTGAAAGAAAAGACTTTCCAGAAAGCTTGTTAACTTAGCAAATGGTTTCATAAAGGCTGCATTATACAAGGAACCTGTATCTACCTGGTGTTTAGCATTCCAGCACTGCCATTGAATTGATAAAGGTCATGCTAGCTCTTTAAATATTTTTATATATAAGGTGTTCTGAAGTGATCTGTAAACAAACTTTAAAATCAAAATATTGTCCTCAGTTTCTCTCCTCATTGTAATTTAGAAAAAATGTTAGAGTAATTAATTTATACTTATTTTCATAAAACAATCAAAATAAAACCTACTGTACATAGAATCGATACTGTGCATCTTCATAGACATAATTCACATATGTGACTATTCAGTATCTTAAAATTGCACACTTTGACTTCTTTTATGGAAACTGATCAAAGAAATGGTTATCAAGATATTTATTATTCAGAACTCAGTTTATCTGGCTGTTAATATACAAACTTCTTTGAAAATCCTGAAGCTGCCTTTAATTCTGATTGTTCTGACAACTCCGATATTCTTTACCAGAAATATGGTCCTCTTGTCTTATAAGCCAATAATTAAATACAAGAAGAATGGTCTTGCTGCCATCACATGTAGAATATACCTAGTCATCTGAAAAAGGTCTAAGAAACTAGTGATATGATTCATATACATATGCTAGGAGACATGATTAATTTCATTCTACCTTTTGCAATGAGGTTGGACCTGCATTATTTCAGAGTTAATTGTCTACCCCTTTTCTTAAAAATTTCCTGTTATGGAAGGTTAAATTTCTTTCCATAAATCCTTGCTTTGAAAGATTGTATGAGGTTGGAGCTAGGTTTAAATAAGTAGCTGAAAGAGTAATTATAAAGAGGCTAAATAGATATCTGCTAGACATTATGCAAGAAAACACAGTTTGAATTCTGTAGTGTATAATGAGGAAAACTTCATTTTGTTAATAAATGCTGCAATAATAAACAGATCTGTACAGCATTTGATAGCTCTTCTGTGAAATAGAAGAATACACCTTAAATCAATACAAAGTTTTTATACTCTGCATATGTAAACATCACTATTATATGTCTAATTAGGCATGCAACCATGCTTTTAAACTATAACAGGTGATACCTAACAGCAAGAGAATAGTTGCATACTTAAATAACAGCCTAGAGAGAACTGGATGAGCCAGAGGCAGCAGCATCTATTTAAATATGCTATGCCATTTTCAACATAATTAGTTATCTAATTGCAAACCCAGGCTTAGTCAATGCATTTACACATGTAATTAATTATAGTTTGTTTAAAAGTACTTCATTTGTAGTGCTTTATTCTTCATTTCCTGCAAATCACATTATCAAAAGATAGATTTGATGAAAAAAAAAAGAAAAAACATGTAAAATGAAGAAATGCATTAAACAAAAGAAAGTACTGTAGGGTAATATGCCACCAGTGCTATCTTGAATTTCATTTCAAAAAACGATTTTAACTATTTCAAGATGCAAGATATCTAAATTCTATCACTTATGCATTAAAAGACTATTTAAGCTTCCTATATAAAGAAAGTATCATTTATATAGGTCAGATTCACATTGCAATCTTCAATCAAGCAGGTAATGGTAACCAAACCAAGCCTTTAGGTATTGGTATTTATTATATGTGTCATAATGGCCCTTATTTATTGGTATTTATTATTTGTGTCATACTAACATCTAGAACCTCTACCAACAGGTCTGGAATTGTTATGACAGCTTTTCTATCATTACACCCCAAGAAGTTTACAATCAAAGTATAAAAGTCGCACTGCATGCCAATCAGTGTACAGGCATATAAAGAAGCAAGATCACCACAATAAGCAATACAAAATCACTTTCTGTAAAGTTGCAAATATTATAGAGATTGGCACAAGTGGCTAAGCAAATGGATTTACAGAGGTTTACTAGACTTCTGAAAAGGCACAAAAACTACACACACATTTTAGATCTACGAAATATTCTTTATGATGAGAGCTAGGATATGAGATCCTGATATGAGGGCTGACAAAATCATGCAGTGGACCTTGACGCTTTGACCCAAGGGAGCTGAAACACAGGCAGAGACAGTGTGATACAGCAAAAAAGGAAACAGCAAGACCAGCCTGGGTATAGGGCAAATGTCCTGGAACAGATGTTGTATGGGAGTTGTTGATCGCATATCCACAAGGAGGTGACAGTGAGACAGAGCAAAATTTTACTTTGGATAGCTGGAAGCAGATTTGGAGTAAAGATAATTCTGTTCTGCAGTTACATGAATGACTTGATCTAAGGTAAACTTAATGATGGTAACAGCACAATATATACCCACAATTCTGGACACAGGTTCAAGCAAATAACTTATGCAGAAGTTTGGGTCAAAATTTAAACTTGATTCAGTGATAGGGGGGAAAAAAAAACCCGCCTTTGTATTTTGTACTAAGAAAAGCTTTAAATGCAAGAAATAAAAGAAACTATCCTTGGTAGATCAAGGAACAGAATAATGGTCTTGAAATTTGGCTGGGAAGACTGGTTAAGAAAAGGTTCAGGTGAATGGGTGAATTAAACTCAATAAAGAATGCCTATGACAGTAGGCCAGGAACACAAGACACTGATCATTTGGGGAAAAAAAACCTAAACAAACAAACAAAAAACAAAACAAAAAAAAAAANCATTACCCCCCTAGGGTGCTGATGGTGGCCCCGGCCGTGCTGCGCCTGGACGTGCCCGAGCTCGTGGTGCTCGAGGCCCCGGGGCTGCCGGCGCCGGTCGAGGCCTCGCTCCTGGTCCAGGATTTCCCCCACAAGCGGCTCCTGCTCCACCAGAGCCGGGTCCGGCTCAGCCCCGAGGGGGGGGCGGTGGCCAACGCCAGCATCAAGGTGGGGCCTGGCCCCATAGCGAGCAATGGGGGCTCGATGGGGACCGATGGGGACCTGTGGGGATGGGGGCTCTATGGGGGCTCTATGGGGGCTCTGGGGGCTCTATGGGCTG
>NDXB01018556.1:0-14227 GCA_002631895.1 Agapornis roseicollis
CCCATCTCTCTGGAAGCAGGGGAGGGCAAGCCAGGGGGGCTGAATGAGTGAACGAGCTGCGTGAGTCACTTGGGTATATTTAATTATCTAAGATATATAACTTCCCTACTTTATCTGTAGTTAACTAGTTTTATATGCAGGTACATAACCAAAGGGACTGTAAAAAAACATACTGAACTTTTGTACTGAGCCATGACAGGGTGACATTTCTGACCATTTCCACCTCTATTCTTTTCTAAATCAGTACATACCAGCCTTCTGAGTCAAAAGACCATGATAAACCCTCAAAATTGTCCAGAGATTAGGATATATACCTCTTTATCAGATTTCTGACTTAGAAATGCTGCTACAACTATCAAACCTACTTGTGTAATTGGCTGAAGTGAGGTTTCACAGCTCCCCAGAGCTTGTGCCCACCTCAGAAAAGTTTGGGAGGAAAGACAAAAGAGAGAAGTGTTATAGTTCTTTCGTTTGGAACAAATATAAGAAGTGGCTTTGAAACAGCAGAAATCTTGACTTGGATTCTGGAAGCAAGAAAGAAACCAAAGCAGAGAGATCCAAGCTGACGTGTTAGCTTAGAGCTTCTTCAGACCACAGAGCTCACAGCTTCACACTGGTATGTAACAGCAGGGTTGAGAAGCACCCTGGAATTTTACCAAGAAATGTCCCAGTTCAAGTTTAAGCTTCTTATTTCACAGCTTTGACAACTCATTTACAAAAAAAATGTGGCTTTCAATTCTTCATTGCAGCTGAGCTAGAATGTTTTGGGAAAGGTTTATGTTCTGCCTTTGCAGTTGTCTTGAACCTGGATCAATAAAGTAGAATAACCTAATTTCTTCCAAGTTTACAAATGCTGGTTGCTTTCACAAAGATCCTTTCTGTGTATTTCTCTGTTTTATAAGGCTCTCTGACATGGAGTTACTTGCTGCAGTTTTGGAGGCTGGTTGGAAAGCTCTGCTAGGGCTCTCCCGAGACCATTGCACTCCTAATGGAAGGTAACGTGTGTCTCTAATTTCATCCATCTTCCTCTGGGAGAAATCCTCACCTGATTACTTGAAAAAATACCTAGGGACTTTGTCATTTTTCACTGGTGCTTTTGACAGTAACTAGAATAAAACTAAGGACTCCTGCATGGAATACTTTAAAAAAGTTGTTTCAGCATCGCTGTCGGCACGCTGGCTGCTGACATGAGCCCTCCACTAGCCTGCAGCAATAGTGATTAAGACTATCAACACATAAATCCCACAAGGATTACATCCATCTTCCTGTCATGAACAATGACATGAGCACAGTTTTATAGTAAAGATGAATCAAAGGTTATCCAAGAAGGATTTTTCCAAATCCCATTTCTCCATTTGCTCAATGCTGGTCCCTCTTACCCAAGACTTGCTAGATATAAACCCCAAAACTGTAAGTCTGAAAGCCCACCATGTTCACTGCTTATAGCAGTATTTGAGCTGGTTTCAGTGCATACTTTTCTTTCAGGTAGTGAGGGTCTACAAAAATCTACACTAAATAGTGTATTCAAATCCATTAATCGTTTCTGTGCTGCTGCCTTAGGCCAGGTCGTAAATGTAGGAATGATCCCCTGCAGCAAAGCTTTATCTACCAGTAGAGAAGCAATGACATCCAAGGGTCTGATCCTTCCCAGATGCTGTACGTAATTTCTTTGGACTTTGTCTCTTTACATCAAACAAGTACAATTTGCAGCGTGGCAGAATGATCCTCAGTTATGATTCCTAATGTTGACTGTCATAGAAATATTCTTTTCCACTGAATTTCAGTAATTGTGAATTTGGAAATTGTGAAAGAGAAATATCTTTTAACTCTTTTTGTTTATTATCTTGCAAGCCAGTGCTCATTTTAGTTTATATGCACTCACTTTCATGCTTCTTGTCTATTAAAAGTGAATATATAGCAGCATGAGGGGGTTTTCCCTTCTATATCATTTATCGTTTGTTGCTTTCCATTTCAAAATATATATTATTGAACAGACATGATGAATTTTTGATGAATTTTTGAAACAGAAGCCAGACACAGAAACACTGGTTAAGTAAATTATACCTATAAATAACTTCATAACAAGGCTAAATATACAGTAAAATGATGTTTGCATAAATATCTCTTGATCTAACACCCGTGTTTCCTACCACTAACATAAATCTCATTACAGACACGCTGAGTATGCTGTTTTCAAAGTCTTTGCTGCTTGGGACAGTAAATGTTTCCCACATGCTTGTGGTATTTCTTGTACTAACAGAGGATTAATGTCACTTGTTACAAGTGTGAAGTGTTCCAGGATATTTTAAAGGATAAGACTGCTGCTGGCCTTCATCTATGTGCTATCTCTGTTGGAAAATGATAGTGGTCTCCAGTAACACACCTTTTGAGAAGTCACAGACAACCTTTATTATGACCTTAAGAGATTTTAATATTTATATTTCAAGGAATTCTGTGCAACCCTAAGCAAGCAAGGAAGAAGTGAGCAATTCCCTATTTCCTAAACAGAATGAAACCTCTGACCATTAGTGCTATTAGAAAAAGAAATTTGCTATTAAAACAGCGATGGATCTTTTAAATTACTCTATATGCTAAAATCTGTTTGGAAAAGAGAATTGACTTTTTCTTTCGCAATGTTCTCCCTGTTTTTAAAGCTTTTATGTACATATAAATCTCTGAAATTTTTGGTTTAAGTATACAGTTGCATGTTTTGTTCAGAGTGCCCATTTCTTTAATAAAAAGCTGAAAATATATCTGGCAGAAGCAGAAAGAACCAGAACTTCTCCAACATTTTGTTAAATAGAGATTTGCCTGAATAACTTTCCTCACAGTGTAAAGCTTGACCAGGATGATGCCCATTCCTCAGCATATTGCTGTTTATTTTTAATCCTTTTTTTTCACGAGTCAACAATGCAGTCTGTGCAAAAGTGGCAGGAAACTTTACTCTGTGACAGTCTGATACGTTGCAATTCACAGTATTCTGCAGACTTCACGAAAACCAAAACAGTATGTGAACAGCATGCGCCTTTCTTGTCCTACACATCTTTCTTTTCACCTAATTCTTAACCTCGTGTTAAAGGAAAGGCATGAAAATGTACTAAAAGGAAATACTGGTGATAAATTACATTAGATTTAATACCAACCATTTTGTGGCCTTCAAACTTTTGTTCCCCATTCAGAAAAATATCTGGCTGCTTTGATGCTTCCAATGTCAAGAGAGATGTTGTTCCATTGCTCCCTCTGTTCTTTACCATGCTCTTTCAATATGATTTTCAAATCTTTGCTTAGTTTGGGTCAGGTGTCCTGTCTTTGTTTCTTTCTGGCTTCCCATCCTCCCCAGCAAAGCATAAGACTCAGGAAGTCCTTGGTCAGACTAAACATTACTGAGCAGCAACTGAAAACATCGATGCTATCAGCACTGTTCCCAGGCTGAAAGTCAAACCCACAGCACGGCACCAGCTACTAAGAAGGAGAAAAATGACTGCTACTGCTGAACCCAGCGACATCCATTTTGGTATCAGCACCTAAAATCCAGAATTCAGTAGGTTTTATGGTCTTAGTTTGAAATACTTTGATTCCCGTGTGTCGTAGTTTAAACCCAACCGCGCAGCTCGTTCACTCACTCAACCCCCCTTTCTTGCCCTCCCCTGCTTCTGGAGGGATGCGGGGAGAATCAAAAGAATGCAACTCCCACAGGTTGAGATAAGAACAGTTCAGTAACTAAGGCATAACACAAATCACTGCTGCTACCACCAATAATAATAATAATAAAGGAAATAACAAGGGAAGAGAATACAGCATCTTCACCAACCACTGACAGATAACTCACAACACCCCAACCCAACTGAGTGCTGACCGACCACCTCTTCCAACCACCCCAAGAGCCCTAGGCCTTTCCGGGTAACTGCCAGTTACAACCTGGGCATGACGTGCTATGGTATGAGATACCTCTTTGGTCAGTTTGGGTCCTGTCCCTGCTTCCTCCCGGCCTCCCCTCCTCCCTGGCAGAACATGAGGCTCACAAAGTCCTTGGTCAGAACAAAACATTCGAGCAGTAACTAAAAACAACCCTGTTATCAGTTTTGTTCCCAGGTTAAGTCAAAACACCAGCTACTAAGGAGGAGAAAAACTGACTGCTATTGCTGAACCCAGGACACTCTGAAATTCATTGTCTTTGTCCTTAAGTACTCACTAACTTGAAGGGGCTCCTGAGCTTCCTGCAGATTGTATGGTCCTTCCCATAGAGGGACTATTGGCATACTAGCACTACTTATGTTAACTATCTCTTCTGTATTTGTTTTATCCTGTTCTGCACATCACCTCAGAATCACTGAGTACGTGTCATGAGAAAGTGTGCTTAAGGAAAATACATTTTTCAGCTACTCAAGTTGCCTTGTGTCTTTTTACAGAACATAATTGGGATGCACAACCCATGTCCTCCATTCCTTGTGTGTCTTCTGTGTTCATTAAACTTTCTAGTTACCAGGGGACTGAAACAGGGACAGCCGATCCATTTATGGGATAAGCTGCAGAAATGAGATGAATGTGTAAAAACCAGAACAAGCATTTCATTAGCTACTTTTGCAGAGAGAGTTTTTCACTGGAGTCTCACTACAGTGTTCAGATATTTTACCTCTTGTGTATGCTTCTGCTAGATTTTAGGAAAACCTCCCCCAGTGGAGAGTCATTAAAAAAGCTCTTACAAAACTGAAAAAAAATGTTGCTGAATTTAGCTAATACTGACAACTATCATGTTTTCATTTACAAATATATGAACAAGGGGCTGAATTCGAAACTAACTGGAAGGAAAGAATGAGTTTTTTACATCGGAGAGTTAGTAGGCACAAGAAGAACAGAAGGAATCCAGCAAGTCAGTTGGAAATCTGTTCTCTTTCTTTCTTAAGCATCATATCTGAATTTAGATTTCCTGAATTCCAGGAATTCACATTTACTGGAATTTTGCAGAAGATATACATACATGTTTTATTTTAACAATACTGTGTAATTCTGCCACTTTAACTGGAGAGAGGCACTGCCCAAGCAGTCAAATGTATGCAGAAGTGCTTGTAGGTGTGCGTATAAATAGACTTGCTTGGACAAGAAAGCTTTTGCTTGAGCATAATTGATTTTCATAAAGGATACCAGACACACCATTTCCCTTTAGACTTTTAATGTTCACTAGCTATTGTCCTTTGCCTGAAAAAACAGCATTTGCAGATGCTGGAATAGGAAATATCTTTTGTCACAGACCTCACAGTGAAGTTACCATCAATAAAAATGGTCTTTCAAATTATAACCTTTCAATTTGACTATGCCAGGATGTTATGAACTCTGGGTATAAATTAATGATGCAGTTTTGCCAGCAATCTTACTTATCTTACTTCTTATCCAAGAGTTAAGGTCTTGATCCAGAACCCATTTGAATCAACAGAATAAAATTCTCCAGCTTCAGCTGACTATGGGACCTTATTCTAAAGGACAATAATACTCATACAATGAAGTATATTGAGTACATAATCTTTATAGTCACTATAAATCCTAAACAATATTAGAATACATTAGTTTAGAATATTAGAATGTAAGGTATAAGTTACCAGTGGGAAAAGGAAAAGTACAATCTGTATACAGTTTGAAGTAGAATAAACTTGTAAATATTGTAGAAAGGAAGACTGATCTTGTAACTAACAAAAAAAAAACACTCATTTGGTTCAGTAGTGTAGGGAAATGACAGGCTCCACGTGATAAATGATACAAGCTACTTCTTAGTTTTCATGTTGGAAATTCTGTTGCCAAGTTATGCCTTTATCTGTAAGTACCATAGGCTTACTTCTGCTCTCACTGAACTTACAGGTATAATGTCTACTGATGTCAAAGGGGTGGGTATAACATAGAACAGATAAAATATAGTATTAATACCTCAGAAAAAGTTAAGCAGTGTAGTCAATTGTTGGGTATGCTGAAAAAGTCACAACAACCTTAGGTCAAATCCCTCTTCTTTGTGAAGTTTTCTGAGGCATGCTATTTCTTGGATTTCATATGAAACACATGGATTGATAAAATTTTAAATGCCAAGGTATATACTGTACTCTGTGTCTGGATAGGCAGAGATGCCTACGTGCACACACACAATAGCAGAATATGAGAAATAGTCAGTGTAAGGCAAAGATGTTTGGCAGATGTTTTAAACACCAAGAATTTTCTTGCCAGGGAATCTGTTACTACTAATTGAAGAGTATGGTTGGCATTGTATTCCTTGAAAGTTACAATAGAAGTCTGAAAGAAGGTGGGCATTCATGTTATAATTAAAAACTAACACTTTTATTTAAAGTTGTATTATTTTAAAATAACTTATGTTTAGAAAATACAAGCCCATAAAGATTTGAATGGTTACTACAATCCTACTTTTAATATCCAAGCAGGCAAGACCATGGCCAGGCCTGTCTGTCGTGTTTTTCTTACACCTACTACTTTTGCCATGATTTTTCCTCACCAATGGATTGCAGCTCAGCTTCCCCAAAAGTTAGATATTCCTGGCTGTGGAATAAGGGATGCAAACTAAAACAAGAGATGGTTTCTTGCATGTTCTCTTGAATCTCCTGTCCATTTACGTACAGAGCGTTTACTGTTAAGCTTGAGGCAACTGAGAATTCTAGCTGTCTAAAAAAGTCAGTGATTTCTATAAGCTAAATGAAAGAGAACAGCACTAGAAAACAGTGGAGCATCCTGACCCAAGACAAAAATAGCCAACCCAAACCCACCAACCAAAACCAACAACAGAAAACCCCAAACCAACCAGCCAGAAAAAGAAACACCTCCCCACACCCTCTCTCCCCTGCCAAAAAAAAACCAAAACAACCTACATGCACACAAAAAAGATACATTTCATATTAAGTATGATATTGAACTGAAAAGAAATAAAGCAATGTGAAAGATTGATTTTGTGAAAATAAATACATTCGCTCCTGGAAGGAAAATGAACCAATGGGCAGCAGCAGCAATCTCAGAAATGCTAAGGAATCATTATCTTTGAATTCATGGCTTAAAAATTCCTACAGTTCCTTCCTGTCAAAAGGCCCAAAACAAAAAAATAAACTCAGATTTGAGTGAAGCAACTAGAAATGCAGCACAAGGAATATTCTAAGGACTGCACTATGAAGGACAATCAAATTTTTACTGAGATGATCCAAGCAATTTTCCCAACCTCCATCTCTACTCGTTTCCCATCCCATTTCATCTAGACATGGGAAAATAAAAGCAAAGATATCTGATTTTCATTTGTATTAAGCCCCTTCTCATGGTGTTCAATAGATAAAGCAGCCTAAAATAGAGATATAATTGTATTTTGGCCTATTTTAAGGTTCTTGTACTGATTACATCAGCCAGTACAACCACTCTAACGTAAAAGGAAGCTAAGCAACTAAACTACCTAAAATTACATGAACAACCATATTTGGAGCAAGAATTAAGTAAATTCAAGTCCTCCCAACCTTGTTTTTGAGCCTATCTTCCTCATAAAATACTACATTTGAAGGTTTATTTTACTTAAATATGGTGTCTAAAACTCCCCTTACCTGCCACTTGCTTGGTGTTTTGCTGACGGAGTTCTAAGTCACCTGAAATACTTATCTGAGACAGTAAAATATGTCCTCTCCCTCACTTAATCTATCTCCTTTGCATAGCATTTTAGTTTCTTTTAAATTCAGAGGGAGACAATTTATACCACAGCCACATTCAGTCAGAACAAAAGCAAAAAGCCATGGAAAATACCATAAAATTTGTACAATTGATTTCTAGGGATAATTAGTTCAAATTGAATTAAATTATGTATTTTCTGGAAGCTAATCAATTCTAATTTTATTGTTTTATTTTTATTACATGCTATTCAGAGAACCATTTCATCCTGGAAATACTTCTTATTGTAAAAAGACATAAGCAATAAGTGATAAGGAACAAGCTGCTTTAGCTTTGAAAGTGCAAAAGATTGAGGGAGAGACATCTTTAATAGAGACCAGAAATTAATTAAATGAAGGTAGGATGAAACCTCCAAATGTGAACCTAATTTTAGATCCTATGGAACCATTGAATTTTTTCAATCATATATTTCAGGAAGTTTTGCTATATGTGTGGTCTGCTTCATATAAGTAAAAAGTATACTTGATAGCAAATACTGTATTTAAGTAGCTCTTTAGATGCTAAAATATAGGTTCTAGAAATTCAAGGGATAATGCAGAAAAGCAGAACTTACCTTATCACTAGAAACCAAAGTAACTTATGGTCATTAGGAGTGGCTAATGAGACTAGTCAAGTTTGAACTGCTATGACTAGTTGAACTTAAAAGCCCAGCAAAGTAGATATCTAAAAAGAAAGAAACAATACCCATCTCACTTTCTAAATACCCAAGCCTAAAACCAATTTGTATTAGCATACCTGGAATAATAGGGGTTCCCTAAGAAGGCATTATTCAATGCAGTCAAAGAGGGCCCCAACCATCCTTTGCTGTGGTTAACAAGAAAAAACCCCAAACATCTGGCAACAATATGTGGGATTACTATCCTACCTCACCTGTGGGCAAGGGGCAACTCAGTGACTAGTTTTAGCTGCAGAGATAGGTGCTAGCCAATCTGTTTTCATCTGAGAGGAGATAGCAGTTCTATTCCTGTGTGGCTTCTCAAGAAAGCTAATGAGAACACATTAGCAAAGTGCTGCTTCATGAGGCTGACTACAGTTCTTAACCAAAGGATGTCTACTTTGGAGCTCTTGCTAATGTGGCAAAAGAACTCCACCTGACCTAACACTCAAATAGTTAGTTCTGCACTTGTATTGATTATGTCATACAGGTTTATCAAATAGACATAGTTAAAATAATAGATGTTAAATCAAAAAGTATTAATCAAAGTGTAGGGGTTTTTCTCTTCTAAATACCAAACTGAAGCTTTTAGTTGGCACTTACGTTTGATTTTGCTTCAAAATGGGCTGAAAGCTACGTTATGAAATACTTAAATTGTACGCAAAGCCAATCTTTGATCAGCTTTGAGCTGAACACCTACAATTCCAACTGCCTTCAACAAGCCCTGTGATTGCCAACACATCTGAAAGTCATTTCAGGAACTTAAAAGAAAATGAAGAGAGAATTGTAGCTCAATAGCCTATAGAGCTCATTTTGCAGTCCACAGTAGCAGTACAGCTGATGGGATCCTGTAGGTAGTAATTCCCCAAGCAAGCCTCTAGCCAGCAAATACATACTAGCCCAATACAAAGAAAGAGAAATATTTTTCACTGATGATGCATAGTGGAGTACAACATTTATGAAACCTCTGCTGGTTTGACTCAGAGCAGAGCTGGAGATCTGCTGAGGGCTTGGAGTCAGACACTTGGACATGCAGTCATCCAGCCCTGAAGTGGGAATTTCCCTTTTGCACCATGCTAGGCACTTTGAATTATAAATCTCACATCTATAGCAGGGGTATACCACAATTAAAAAATATATGTTTTAGCTTGTAAGCCAGTAAAATATTTCACATAAGGGTACAGGCAGACTGGTAAGTGTGTACTCTGTATAGCATTTGCTTAATCAATCTGAGGGTACAGTTAGCTCTCCAAGTAGAACTGAAACAAACCCCACTTGGGCTTGTTCAGCTGTGTCCCAAATAGAATTGATTGGGTGGATCAGCTCAAGAGATAAGGGAAATCAAGGGGGTTGGCAATGGACCGAATGATAGGGTAGAGGTCCTCAGGTGGTTTTTTTTACAGAGAACATTAAATTTTGGGTTTGTTTTTTTTTTTTTTTTTTCCTGTGTTTTCCACTCAAATAGACACTAAAGAATGGATGTACCTTGATGGAAGATTCAGGACAAAAAAGTCTGGAGTATAAACATTTTTACCACTGATGATGCTCATGCATACAGGCCAGATTCTCTTGGCAAAACTGTGCTACTGGCTATTGACAGATCTTGCTTCTATGTGAAGGACTTCAAGAACTCTTTGGGAAAAAAAAAGGAAATAAAAAGGAAATATAAGTTCTTTGAGTTCAGGGTGATTTAAAAGTTAATGAAAAAGAATTACTGGTTCAACATAGCCAGAACCAATGATGTAATTTAAATTACAGTCTTTTTTGTTTATCTACAGTCAGAGCAGCCTGGACAGTTTCTACACTTCTTTCTAAGTACCTAACTTTGAAAACCACACCTGAGTATCTCTTTGGCTGGGTCATCTTCTTCTCTACAATTTTTCAAACATAAAATTCCTCTGATTATGAAAAGTGATGTGTCACATAAGAATAAAGGAACATATGATAATGAAAAAGCTTATCCAAACTGACATCTTTATGTACACCTGAAAACTAAAAGTCTACATCTACCAAGACTGTAAACTATGTCTTCTTCCTACCAGGTCTCCATAGAAACACATTTAGAAGTTTTTTGTCTGATAGTGAGTAAGCTGGGGGTTTAAACTGTGGAGGTGGAATTTTACTATTCTGCAAAGAATCTGTCTTAGTTTAAACAAAGAATCTGTGTTTAACTGTGAATAGTTAAACCAATTCTAATTCTGTGGGAAAATGAAGTAGTATTGCTCGATTAGAAGCAATGTCAGGATTTCAGTCTCTTGAGAAACAGCAGGCTTCAGGGGACAGTTCAGAAATTTACAATGGTGATAAAGAACTCCAGAGTTGTTTAATTTTCAAACGGAGTAGTTCTCTTATTAAATTTGCTATAGGATGCACATGTAACCACATAAATACACTTGAAGACTCTAAATCCAGGTAAGGTAGAAATTGAATAAGGTTGTGGCTCTCTAGCGCAGGAAAGCTCAAGTAACTATTTAATGTTACTGTCCCTATCGTTTAAAGACATTTAGTAAATATGTAACAGGTGCATACTGAAAGAGTACTTGAACAAAATGCCTATGAACAGTGATCCAGAGTAGAGGACACCTGGGCAAGGACTGAAAACTTTGTATTTGGTATAAAGACAATGAAATTTCCACTGAAATGTCTTGAACCTGTTTCATACATTAGGGAGTGCCTCACTTTTTGGACTTCTGAGCTGGGACTGCTCCACCAAATACCTCAAAGGTATTTAGCATCCCAGATGACACCTAGACAGATTCTATTTCTAAATCCAAAATGCCAACCGTGCTTCTCAAGTCCTCATAACTGTGGGGATTTCTGAATGGAATAGGTAGTTCTGATTGCTCTGAGGAGTGTCAATGAGCTTGCAGTTCTGCATGGCCAGAAACAGCATGCCCTTTTCTGATCACTGTGTCCACAAATGAAGGAGAGCAGCTGGGCATCTTGAGGGGCCTGGTGGTGCTTAAAGTCTGTGTTTGCATTTCCTGAGAAGAAGATGAGAGCTGTATGTGGGACCTCAATTCCTGGAGAAGTTTTCTAAGCCCGATGTAATGGAAGGAGAATAATTTTTACTGAGTTATAAACAATAAAAAAAAAATCCAAGTTATACCAAAGAAATACACACAATCTGCTCTGAAACTACTCACAAATTTATACTTCTGCCCCTGCCAGAGCACAGTGGTTTAGAGGATCTGATTCTGTACACTTCATACAGTCACTGCTTCATGGGTTAACAGCCATATACACATTTGGAGGCTTATTAAGATCTCCAAGCCAATAAGTTTCCAAATCCCCAACCCTCTTTAAAATGTCTCTGGTACTTCATGCTGAAAAAATACAAAAGTCATGGAATTCTGGATGTACCATAACGGTGTACTGAGTTTAGCAGAAGCGTTAAGTTTCTGGAATCATTAACTGTCTTATAGTGTGTAAACAGTAAAATGCATTCCTCTTCTGTTTGCAGAAAGACTATTTTCTTCCTTTCAGTTTGCTTTTAAATGTAGCCATAAAGTGCAGCACTGCAGATGTGCTGCACAGTTACATTAATAAACAGAAATTTCATTTTTATGCAGTCATAATTTTTTTGGATATATGCAACATTCTTCGGCCTCTTATCCACATTTTTCTCTATTAGTTTACTATTTTAAAGGGCAAGTTGGGTAAAAAGTGGATGAACTAAATTTAAAGTCTTTAACCTAAGAATCTTGCTATTAAAATCCAATGTTATCGTCGTGGTTTAAGCCCAGCTGGCAACCCAGAACCACACAGCCACTCGCTCAACTGTTCCCAAGCTGAAAGTCAAAACCACAGCACTGCACCAGCTACTGCTGAACCCAGGACAGTTAGAAACATGGTAAATGTAAAATAGCTGAGGATTAAGCTTGATAAAACTTCTGGTTTACAAAATTTATTAAAACTTATTAAAAAATAAACTGGTAACTCACAAGGCAATATCCCTGTAATGCAGCAAGTTGCACTTAATTCTGTAGAGGCCAGATCCAGCACTTATAAACTTCATCTCAATGAATGCTACACTAGTTCCTAATTTTGGAATTCTATTTTCAGTAGTATAGTATTACTTCTAAAGGTGACTGAAATAATACCTAAATATGAGTTCTCCAAATTCTTCCCTTGTAAATACAACATCCTTTGCCTAAGTTGACTTGGTCCATGTTTTTACAAAGCTTTTTAGAGAAGCATAACTCAGAAGAAGAAAATCTTAATGCAACAAGACCTTTAAAATAATTCCAGGGAAGTGGTTGTCAGCCCCTTAGCCCAACAAATATGTCCAGTCAGTTTGACTTCCTGATTTTTTACTGATTTGGCCATCCTCAGTTATAGTTTATCAAAAATCAGTATAATTTTCCTCACTTAGGTGTGTTCAGATCTCAAAGCTTTGAGATTCTCTAATGAAAATTCTCAATAAGTGCAAAGTAGTGAAATTAAATGCTAGAAAAGTTACAGGCAGTTGCTTATGAACAAAAGGTAGAAACCATTTACTGCAGTTTCTTGAGTTACTCATTTATTTCAGCATCCCCTGCTCACAGTAAATTCAGCACTAGCATTTCCCATGAGCACTGCTTGTGCCAGTTATAAATATGATGCATGGTTAGATCATAAAATCTTGCTATGTGTAATATTTTGAGACAAAAGTGCATGAGGTACCTTTTTATTAATTATGAACATTATCAATTTCTTCTGCTATAACATCTGATTTTCATGGATAAATCTTGTATTTCCCTCTGCAACACTGCAATGCTGAAACACTCAGAGAAAAGGTGCAACTCAATACACTTTCTTGAGGGCAGCTACTATTGAATTCTTGTTGAATTCTTCACGGGACATTTATTAGGGCTTTATAAACACTGCTTGACACATAAAAGGGAATGATAGAAATTATTTGGACATAAGATGAAATGTCGTATTTCATTACATATTAATGAATTATAATAAATTAAAAGGTAATGCATACAGCAAGTATGGCACATGTATATGTACATTTATCTAAATAGATGAAGAGTGGAATGGTGGGGCTTATGTGCCCACAGCCAGACCTTGGGAGGGAAGAAAGAGGAGAGACATCCTTCAAGATGCAGAGGTGGGTCTGAGGAAGACTATGGGAAATTGTTGCAATAAGAATTGAAGGGTCTCCTCCACTTCCACTATGTGGGAAGTTTTTTTCTAACAATTTTTTTTTTTTTGCCTTCCCAGCTGGTCTGGTTCTTCTGTGTGTAAAGATAAATGCATTTCTAGATCTTTATTTCTGTGCCCTGATGAAACCTCTCTTTAGAGACTGGGTGCTGCTGATGCCTTAGTAGGTGCTGACACACAAGGAAAGGTGGGAGTAGGTCCATTTTTTATTCTGATCAAGTTCTGGTCCTATCTCAGCCACATTTCCTGCCTCTGTGGTCGTGGCCCTGCACGTCTGCACACAAAAATGAAGACTGCTCAACTGTCAGTCAGAAAAGTGGATAAAACCATCTGTAACTTTATCTCCTCAGGGTCTCCTCCTATAGCAAGACTGCTGTGGCTATGACAGCAACAGGAGTACATAGAACTATTCAAGCCAGCTCATGATAACTCTAAACCTGCCTTCCTGCCTGCTTTATTCCTATACAAATGACAAATTGTGTCAACATCTTTATGTTTAACAGAGGAACAAGATTATCACTGTCATGTCAGTAAGCAGTCAGAGTTGGTACAGAGCAGGTGTTCAGAAAATAAATGTATCTTTGACTTTCATAGCCAGCATCCAATAAGTTCCATTTGATTTTTATATGTGATTTAAGAAATGTGTTGCTAGGAGTTGTAGGAGGAAAATAGACTGACTTTTTTCTTTTTTTTTTTTTTTTAGAATAAAGAGAAAGGGAAGCAAAGGGA
>NDXB01018558.1:9311-63623 GCA_002631895.1 Agapornis roseicollis
CCTAAACAAACAAAGAAAAAGCAAGAGTCAATTCATCTCTGTATTGGAGGAGAAACCCTGCATTTATTTCTTTAGATTAAAGGCTCTCTTTCTTACATTGAAACTTAAAAAATATGCAGCCAAATTGAAATAAAGTCTTTGTTTCTTCAGAACTTGAGAATGAATTCTCAAAAAAAATACATTATTACACTGAAGAAGAGATAATTTTTTATCTATTACCCATTCGACAAATGGAAACTAAGATTACAGCAGAGACTTGCCATGAGAGGTACTACTTCAGTAGCCAGATTTGCCTCCTGCCAGCTCCATTTAGCTTCTGCTTCCTTAAAAGTCTGGTAAAGTTTATCATGTAGTTTTATCAGCAGTTTTTACACTACTAAATGTTGTAATCAAGATGAGACAAAAATGTCAACATGACTACAATCTGTATAGTTTGCTATATTTCCTTTTGGAAAAGGAAGAGTTAAGTCAATTAGGCAAAACGTGGTATGAATACCTTATGAACTATCAGGACAAAAAAAAACTGAGTGGAAGTAAATAAGCCACAGCAAGTAACTGACTCCTTAGATTCAGCTTCGTACACACTTAAGCCTATCAAGGTTCCCAAAATGACCCATTCTGCATCACCATTCTTGCCTGGTTAGAAAAATCACTTCCTCAGGAGTCTATAAAGTAGATCCAACAAAAGCCAACAGCTCAACATTCAGAAACTCAGATGTTTGGGATTATATATCCAAAGGTATCTACATCTCCAAGAGACAGTCAGTAGGATAAGCGAAGCACCCCAGCCACAACAAGTTGGATACTTTAAACTCCCTAGAGTTTAACCAGCAAGTTATGACCATAGCTTTGATGCATGTGGAAATTTCACTAGATGCCACATATCTTTATTAGTTCCATACATAACTCTACTAAGATTTGCACTTTGGACTGGATTATGGAGAGGGCAGGTATGCATGGAGTAGATCAGAAAATCTACCCTAGCCACTGGCATCAGTGGAAGTTTCAAAATCACATTTTTATGAGAAGGTTGATTTGAGTCTCAGACACTTGATTAGGTTGGTTACAGGCACAACTACAGGAGATGGTGCAGTTTGTGTCATACAAGAGAACAGTCATCAGCATCATAAATGTTCTTGGTGATATCAGTAATAGACCATAGCAATATTTTGTTGAACATGTGCAAAAACATTCATTGCTGACAACTTAGACTACTGAACTGACTTCAGACTGGTCAGCATGAACTCTACAGACGCAGCTAATTCCCCTTGGATCTCTCTCTGCTGTGGTACCATTCACACAGGGGTGATAAAGTGGCAGGAGCACCACTGAGAGGGAGAATTCAAACACTGACTGAATGGGTTTTGTTGAAACTTTCCACATAGAGAAGGAGAATTTACCTTTGGCCTAAGACCAGGAATGAAAATCTCTCAGTCCAAAAAGAATGCTTTGGCCAAGGCTGAATACAGCTTGAAAAGGGGGCTCCTCGTGAGAGCCTGAGTGCTGTGGTTAGTCTGGCATCTGCTATCACATGTTTTACGTTTTCCTTTCTTAATGATATTATGTTCCCTGTAAGCACTGAAAGTAAGAAAGATTTGCTCATTTTGCCCATTTTTTCCCACATGCTCTAGAGGTGTGTTAGCACCATTTGCCAATTTATTTTATTTTTCAAGTATTTTAGGGATTTTGGATGTACAATAATTGAAACTATTCAGCCCAAATGTCATTCAATCGATATTTTATATTCAGCTCCTGTAAGTTCCACGAAAAGGTCTTTTGCAGAAGGTGGTACTTGGACTATCTTAAAAATACAGAATAGCATGACAGTGAAATATAATGATATCCACAGACCACTCCAGGAAACCTCTCTGCTCCAGGAGTTTCCATAAAATTTCATCCATAAACAAAAAAGGTTACTTTTTTCCAAAGAAAAGAGCAATATATACTTGGTAAGGTAACTATGCAGAGGATTAAAATGAATGGTGCATGCAAATACGTTGCTGAATTGGAGCTTTTATGCTCTCTTAAGCTCTTCTCGGTCTCTCTTAATGTCAAATTATTCTGATAGCATTCTCTGAAAGGCAGCTGAGTAGTAGTGGCCCAAGGCAATCGCAAGAATTAAAACATGAACCTGACACTTGATAAAAAGAAAACTATTGTTACCTTCACTTTCATCTGTTAGCCTTAATTGGCCCAAGTAATTGAGGAATTCTCAGTTTCAGAATTGATGTGGCTGCTGTTTTATGTAAGTGAAATAATGGTAGAGACACTCAGCTGAGATCACCTCTTTCAAGCCAGTGCTGTGTTGACCCTTCAGCTGATATTCCAGAAATGGGAATGGGAGCTCAGAGTGTTGCAGTGCCATCAAGAAGAAGGGAAATGGACACACAGTAACAGACACCAACACTGGGACATGGAACTCTTGTGGAAGACGCACTCTGATTTCCTTAACTGGGACGCAGTGAATGCAGTGGGTAAAGTTATATCTAGTTTGGGACACAAGACATAAAAGAGGCATAAATGAAATAAGGAGATGAATCAAGGAAGGACAAACATTTTAGCAGAGTTCATGTAAGGACAACTCGGGAGAATAGGCGATGTTCCTTACAAACCAGAGGCAAAAAAAAGGGAATTCTGAAACTGTAGTTCCCTCAGCAACAACAGAACAGAACCTTCCCAGACCTCAAAGATGACTGGAAGGCTGCATTTATTGGATTACACTTCAGTGAGCAAAAGATGCAGAAAACTAACAGAGGAGAGCAATGTGTGTGTTTACACACCTAGAATTTCAAGACAAGCAGCTGTATTTCGAAAGGAGGAAAGGCCCCTCTCTGGTCTAAAACTGGATTAAGGAACACAGAAAACACAAAGCTTTATGTGATTTAAACTAAGCGTTTGGTCAGTTCAGAAGCAAAAAAAAAAAAATTCTTTATCTGAAAATTAAATCTGCAAAGTGACCGGAGGCTTTTCTTTTTTCCAAAAAAGAGGCTTCTTATGTGAATTATCTCATTTCCTGATTAGCAAACTAAAAGTATAAAATTATTTTCCCCCTGGCTGTATCCCAGCTGGATCAAAGCACTGGCCCAAGAACATACTGTACCAGGTCAGTTATTGAGAAAGTCCAGGAGAAATTCAAGCATCTACTTCTCATCTCTCTTGATAAAGTTATCAACCCTGCATATTTAATACATGACCAGATACTTGTTGGGGTAGTTTTGTACCTTGTTCTTGTTGCACTGTTACTCCTGCAGCACAAACAGCACCTGCCCTGCTTTGGAGTAGTCCTGGAGGACAAATCACAACAGTTCATTACACCGTTACTGTTCTTCCCAGAACAACAAGGACTGGTGGGATACAGCCCACAGAGATTGTATGAAGCAGCTAATAGCACAGGGACAGCCTGCAAGGAGCAATGTGGGGTGCTTAAGCAAACTCCTAAACATCACTGTGATACCTATTTTCAGTAAATACAGAGGAAAGTATCTACACCCACATCTTCTGAATGCACAGTCATCCATGAAAGGAATCTTCTGCTCCAAGCCATAAAGTCACAAATCAAAGCAAAACAAGCCATTAACCTGTTTCTGTTTTAACATGGAAGTATACCACTAGAGTAAAGTTTTCAGGCCATGACGAGTATCTCTGGGTAAATCATCTCTCTCCTATATAATTATGTGAAAGATAAATCCGAATATGCACTGACAACCAAAAAAGGAGAGCAGTATTGTGGTGGGTGGACCCTAGCTGAAAGCCAAGTGCCCACCAAAGACATTCCATCACACTCCTCCTCAGCTGGACAGAGAGAAAATATGACAAAAGGCTCAAGGGTCAAGATAAGGACACTGTGTTTTGCCAACACACATAAAACAGATTTGACTTGGGGAAATTAGTTTAATTTATTACCAGTCAAATCAGGGCAGGATAACAAGAAATAAAAACAAATCTTAGAAACACTTTCCCCCCACCCCTCCCTTCTTCCTGGGCTCAACTTCACTCACAGTCTTCTCTACCTCCTCCCCTACAGCGGTGCATGGGGATGGGGAATGTGGTCAGTTCATCACATGTTGTCTCTGCCACTCCTTCCTCCTCAAGGGAGGACTCCTCATATTCATTCCCTGCTCTATTATAAAGTCCCTTCCATGAGAGACACTCCTCCATGGACTTCTCCAACATAAGTCCTTCCCACAGGCTGCAGTTCTTTATTAACTGCCCCAGTGTGGGTCCCCTGTGGAGTCATAGCTTCCTTCAGACATGCCCCTGCCCCGATGTGGGGTCCTCCATGGGCTATTGGTGGATACCTGCTCCACCTTTGACATTGGCTATGCTGGACATAGGGGAAGCTTCTAGCAGTGTCTCACAAAAGCCACCCGCATAGTGCCCCCCCTGCTATCAAAACCTTGCCATGCAAACCCAACACAAGTATCCTCTGTTTGGAACAAATAGAGCTATCCTTCAGGAAGGTGTCTGTATAAATACTACAGTAAGTGACAACTGGTGTTAATGATAGGCTTTAAAAAGAGATCAATGGGCATTTTTTATTAGTCACATTTTTGGCAGCTTGCCTATATCTACAAATACATATTTGAGAAGCTCAAACCAGCAGCCAAACCATGCTACATACAGAAAAAGGAAGATAGTAAAAACACAACTCATAGAATTATATAGTGCTTTCTCCTCCCTATAAGAGAACGTTTTGCAATTATGTCTGGCCATTCAAACTAATTGCTCTTTACTGCTCACTGGAACAGCATTCCTTCTAGTCCTTCCTATCTGACAAGATCTTTTCTGTTCCCCTTCCTCACCTCTTCTACTTCATAGTTTTGCAAATACACTATCAGTTGTAATACACTTAAACTGGAAAGCATTCACCATTCACTGGGTTTAAAGCAACAAGCAACACAGGAACAGAGAGAGACCTGGTGTACATCGCTGTCCAAAGCCTTGTGTGTCCACAGGCAGGAGCAACTTTGCTGAACATGGTACAGACTGAGAAGCAGGCACACCTGAGGAAAGTCAGAGACAGCCCAAAACCACACAGTGCAGAGAATTGACACAAAACCCACAGACAAACAGCCCTAGGGAAAACCTAGACTTTGACTTAGCTGTTGGGTGAAGCAGCCTTTAAGCTGAGAGCAGGAAACTGTGTCCCTCTGCATGGGTTCAGTGAAGCAGGAGTTCACAGAATCATGGAATCACAGAATGGTTTGGGTTGAAGGGACCTTAAAGCTCATCCAGTTCCAACGCCTGCCACGGGCAGGGACACTTTCCACTGGAGCAGGTTGCTCCAAGCCCCTGTGTCCAACCCGGCCTTGAACACTGACAGGGATGGGGCAGCCACAGCACCTCTGGGCATCCTGTGCCAGTGCAATATTCTTGTATACATGTAAGTTCTCATATTCTTTGTAAACAAGCAGGAGGTATGAAGAATAGCTGACTCCATCACCCTTCCCTAACTTCAACTACCTGCAAGAATCCAGGTTTTGGCAAACCTCCCTAAGGTCAGAAGAAGCAGAGGTTTGTGTAAATGCTTTATAGTTTGGAATGTCATGTGTTGATGCTGACAAATTCAAGACAGAAGAAAAAGTTGCTATGGAAACGCACGCTATATTGCCTGGAATATGCGGCAACGTTTTACATTAGAAACAGGAAAGAAAACTTGGACCAACAATTGCCAAATCAGGTTTTGGGTAGGGGAAAATTAGTTTGTCATTTGCTCTCAGCAGAAATATTTTAATATAGAAACAATGAAGCTAAATGTGATGACAACATTTACATTATGTTTTGGATTGTTTCCCTTGCCCCAGAAATTCAGAACAAAAAGTAATTGTATATGGAAAGACCTTTCTTTTGAGGTCCATACATAGCAAATCCATCCCTATATTCCCATGTGCTGCAGTCTGCATCTAATTTTCCTATTATAAGTGATAAAATCATTCTAATGGATAGTCAGATTCTTTGAGGAGTTAATCCTATATCTCTTCTGTAACCTACTTACCTGTGTGCCCACCCTGGTCAACAGAACTAGTATAAGAGCAGAACTGATCACTAATGCACCCTTGGACAGTCAAACAGCTCTTAGTTCACTCTAAAAATCCCCATATAGAACCTGTCACTGCTGCAAGGTGACACCTGCCCTTCTGGGCTATGGCTGTGCTGTGGTACCTTTCAATCACCGTCTCTTCTGCTTCACCCCCTGCCCTCTCAACAAGCAGAAGAACAATGTTTAATTCCCCAAACAACAGTTTCACTCTGCAGGCTCCATCAAAAGCCTGATCTAAGGCACAATTCCCACACAGCCATTTCCTCAAAAGAAAAAAGACCTCTCTTTTCAATTCATATTTCACACATAAAACAAGTCGACAGAAGTTTTTTTTCTAGAAACTTTCTATTAAGCATCCACTGGATTTGAAGGGGAAGAATTTAAAAGAAGGAGAGGTGGGGTTCTACTTTAGACACTTTCTATTTGGAAGCACAAAAGAAAGCCTGGGTTGCTGATCATAGAATCATAGAAGAGTTAGGGTTGGAAAGGACCTTAAGATCATCCAGTTCCAAGCCCCCTGCCACAAGCAGGGACACCTCACACTAAACCATGTCACCCAAGGCTTCATCCAATCTGGCCTTAAACACTGCCAAGGATAGAGCCCCAAGACTGATCCTTTCATCCTCTCCTGAGTATTCTAGAAAATTCCATTTCACTGGGCATTTATTTGGTTTGGATTTTTGTCACANAACCATGTCACCCAAGGCTTCATCCAATCTGGCCTTAAACACTGCCAAGGATAGAGCCCCAAGACTGATCCTTTCATCCTCTCCTGAGTATTCTAGAAAATTCCATTTCACTGGGCATTTATTTGGTTTGGATTTTTGTCACAAAAGTGATAAATCCACAGGTCTACAATTCAACTTAAATTTATCTCCAACCCGCAGCTGATGAGACCTTCATGATTTTCACATGCAGAAGGTCAAGATATGCTTATAAACACAGCAGATGGAATTACAGTATCACCGTGTCAATATCAACCTTTTTGACTAATAACTTTAATAAAACTATAAAACAAATTGCAGATGCTGTTTCTTCATCAGTACCTGAGCAGCAAAGACTTGAATAACCTCCTTTTTGCTAACTACATTTAAGAGAGAGGATGTTTCGTAGGCTCTAGCAAGCCTGAAGACTAACATCTGAAATGGAAATAACCCTGTGAACTGGCATGGGAGCACTACCCCTCACTGTCAATGCATCAGCAGGCAAACAATGCCAGAAAGGTGCTTTTAGCAAATTTCTCTTTTAGGGTTGTATTTTCAAAGATGCCGAAGGAGAACTGACACCCAAACACAGACGGGCACCACTGTCCTCAGTACTCACACGCTTACAGTTGATTTCCACACATCCCACTTGTTTAAAATGCAGGGGGTTGCAGCCATCCCACTGCCATAAGGAAACTCCATAACTGCTCTTTGTGAGTGCTGACCTGTGTCTCACCAGTTCTGTAGCTACTGAATTCGAGGGTGATTGCTGCCACCCAGGCAAAGCAGATCACAGCAAAGGGAAGGACGAACAGCATTTCTGAGGTTTAAATGCCAGACCATTTCTGCATCCATCCAGCAGCACATATAAATTCATTTATTGCTGTATGTTTAACCTGTCTGTACGTGATTGATTCTGTGGTTAGTTCCATAATAGCATATTTTAAAAATATTATTATTAGTTTCAAATGTAACCCACTTTTTATGTGGACCTTCCAGATGTGTAGTATAGGCACTTTTCCCCTTACCTTCTATTTATAGCATCAGTAACACTGAAAAACTGTTTCTCTTTTCTTTGGAATGTAGAAACTCTGTGTTCCTTAAAAACCTTACAAGAATATTTAAGCCAAGTGCAAATCATTAGCATTGGAGTTCAATATTGTTTAAAGCCTGTTTTTAACTTCTTCACACCTCACTCCCTTTTTTTTTTTTTCTCATTATTGGCATCATTGAATAAATGTGTCTATATTGTAAATAAGGAGGACAAAAGCAAGGATCTTTATAAGTTCAGGTCCCTTGGAAATCCACAATATCTATTTCAAAAGGACTGAAGCTCATCTGTAAAGATATTGAGACTTTGGCTACAGTTCGCTCAACCTCACAGGGTTCATCACAACAGTATTTGGCTCTTCTCTTCTGTTTTCTTCACTGCTAATGGATACTCTACTATTTAATTACTGCACCATGATTCAAACCCCATCAAAGTCAATAAACTCTTTTCATTTATGTTGATGGGCTTTGAACCAACTCCTGAATTAGAACCAGATACAAATAAAACACCCTTAGGAAAAGAATAGGTACACCAAGCTTATATTTTAAAGTACAACCTCAAAACCTTCCTAAGGTTTTTACTCACATTAAAGCAAATTGAACATCTTACACAGGCAGTGGACAGCCCTTTTTTGCCAGTATGACTAAAGTGTCAGAAGGAATCTAAATGTATGCACCACTGCCCATGAGAAATCTCTCCATGGTTAGGACAGCAAAAGGTTACCTCTTTCTGAAGCTATTCCTGAGGCTCCTACACTGTACAAGTACAGGAGGGTTCACCCTGCTGGAGAAGAGATGTGGCAATACAAGATCCTGCCCTGGGACACTTGTTATTTCCCTGGCACCACCTCAGTTGTGGCAACACAGCTATATGTTGGGCTGATCTGAAGGAAGCTTCACCATGATTAACCTATTAAGGCTGTTTGGCCAGACACCAAAGCCTGCCCAAATGACATTAAGACAGTCAGTGCCCAGCTGAAGAAGGCTCTATTCAATGGAGCATACCAGATCATATGTATGAAGCTGAACTTCCAACTACTTCAATAAAATTAACTGGAGAAAGCACCAGCTATTTGTATTGTGAGGAGGCTTTCTGCTCCTGGACTATACTCTAGATGCTGCAGAAATTAATGAACCACAAAACAAGATGATACTACATAAACAGGGATATTAAACCTTCCTCTGATACTTCTGACCCATTTTGGTGACACCAAGCAAGCCACACAAAGCCACTGCATCGTTTCTTTCATAGCAGCATGCATTATTTGACTGGCACATTCACTATTACAGCTTTTTGCAAAGTTTGACCACAGAAATCACATTCCACCAGTGCTGCCTCAGCATCAGAGCCACAGAATACAGTTTAAATTCCCAAAAGCCCAAACTAAAGAACCAAACCTGCACTGGGGGTTTGGATGGGGTTTTTTTTTAGCTCACACTAATCCACCCTGGCAGCACTGTAGGCTGGGAAACAACTTCCCTTGAAAACAGCTTTGGCAGAATATTAATAGAGAAGGAAGAAAATTCAGGATGAGGATGAGAGGTGCTCCAGTCCCTCCTGGGCTGGAGCTATGAACCCTTCCCATGCAATCAATCACAGCAGCTCTGGAGGGGACTGCCCTGCAGCACAGGGGACACGCTGGTGATGTGCACATGTGTCTCCAGCTCTCTGCTCCCATCTGCCCAGTGCCCTGGGCAGCCCTGAGTCACCTCGTACCGACACATGTACTGGTTGGCGAGATGCAAGAAGTTCAGTGTGCTCTCAGATGGAGTCAGTGCTCCGGCCCTGCCAACTAGCACTGAGGATAAATGGGAACATCACTGCTTGCTTTATTCTCCCTTCTGGAGGTACTTGTTAAAGAAGAATATTCACTGAACAAAGATTTTGTTGTGAATAGCCAAGAAACACAGTGTTTCCTGCTCATTCCTATTGCACGGGCTACTCATAAGCTATTCTCATCAGCTCAGCTCTCCAGTGCCAGGGCTCACTGATCAGATGTCTCTAACCACTCTTTCTTTTGGCCTCTTTTCTGACCCATCCCTTCCTCTCCCCCAGGTTGCACACAGACACAGTCATCTCATTGCTCTCAACACTGCTCTCCTCCGCAGGAACCACAGTGCATTTTTCTCCAGTGAAAGCGGTCTTTCCAGCTGATGAAAAAGAGCAGCACTGCCCACCAGCCCAGGAGCAGCCTGTGGGGAGGTAGACTTCCAAACCATCTGTGTGGCTTTGGAATTCAAACCCGTTAACTGTGGTGGAATGCATTAACCACCTCTTGGCAGTAATTTCAAAGATGGGCATTTGCTCCACATTCCTCGGCAAAGGAGTGATGTTGACAAGGTCCCTGGCTCCATGAAGGTGAGGAGTGAGAACCTACAGGCTCACTATCACCTAGACCAGGCTTTAGGGAGAACATCATCACAAGGAGAAAACTGATCTTTAAAGTACCGCAGGATCTGCCCCCAATAGCATAGCTCACTAAGCAGCCTCTCTAGATGAGGTTCTGTCTGTGATTCTGCCTTTTTAATTAAGAATGCCATGTCTTAACATCAAAATAAAGAATAAACTTAAGGAGTTAGTAAACTACTTTCAGATGTCATCATTGCATTACGTCAAAGCAATGGACTCAGTGGCACAGAAGAGATATATAGAGGATTAAATTTGACATGATAGGTCTCTGATGTCAGTGAAAAGTGATCTTAATATAAACAGATATAGACTGAAAAGAGAAACAACCAACAGTTTCCCACAGTAGGATAGCTAGAATGTACTGCAGGACTTGCAGGCAGTGATTCAATACTCCAAAATTATATCCTTGGGTTAAAGACTGTATGGAGTTCATTCTGGAAGTGCTCTATAAAAGTGTTACCTAGGCACAAACATTTCTTAGTCAAAGAACATCTCTTTCCATCACTACAAAGGAACACAAAATTGCCAGAAGCAACTAAACCCTTTGAAGACCTGAGTATATCCATCACAGACCAATTTCACACTGCTAACATTGTATTTATTCAATAGTTTTGCCAGTGGTGTCATGATTTCTTCAGGCTTGCATGATAACACAAAAATGTCACACAAATCGCACCAGAATGGTAATTCAGAGACAGGATGCCATGAGGCCCTCAGCGAGCCAACACTCTGCATGAGAACAAGTGGCTCCCACAGCTGTGGCATTAATCCATCTGCCCATTTGTGACCAAGGATTCTGAGAAAGGCTCCACGATCCTTGGTCCCCTCTTCCAATGCATTGTGCTATTTCCAAACAAATCCTGAATACATTACTTAACAAAAGCTCATGTGAACAGCACATACACATTCCCAGATCTTATGTATCCTCCTGCCTCCAAAACCAAGTGTATTTCCCTGCAAACCGCAGTAGCCTGCACTCCAGACTGTCAGAGGAGGCCATGTCACCAGAAGAGTGTGAAAACATCTAATTACATAAGGCCAGGTCCTCAGTTAATGCCAAGTGACAGAGCTCCCAGAAAGCCATGGAGACACAATGATGCAGATTAGCAGAGGTTTGGCTCATAGTAACTGAATAGACCCAACTTCTCATTTTCTCATCTAGTGACAGATTGTTGAAATCCTGACCACCAGAATCTCAGAGGGCAATGGGGAGTCGAAAGGAGATTGCATCAGAGAAAATAAACTCCAGTTTGGCTGAAAGCATATTTACAATCCAGGAGTTTCAATTAGTTATTGCTGAGTTATCACAAAAGTCTGTGGAACAGATGTGCAACCAGAATTTTTCTCATGTTGCTCTCTCTTATGACTTGGGTTTTTTTGTTGGAGGGGTTGTATTTGGCATTTTGGGGGGGGTGGGAAGGGGGCTGCAAATGATGCTAGTTTTACTGAGGTCAGAGCAAGTATCATAGGCAGAGAAAGCTCTTCCCACCACTACATTTCCAGTGGAGCAGAAGCAAGGAGGGGCAGGCTCAGAAAGCAGGAAAATTCTTCTCCTTCCTGGCCCCATCTTCACGGGAAGGAGGAGAGAGAAGAGCTGTCAAAATGAGCCTGCAAATTCAAGGCAGCTGGAATTGCCTCATCCTCCTGGCATGGACAACAGTAGGGTTTCTCCTGATCCCTCCCCCTTGCTTAATGCATCACCTCTTCTGTGGTGGGGATGTGGTGTGAGGCAGAAGGGGAAGAAGGTTTAGCAGAGCTATTTCAGTTTTAGGAGCATGCAGTTCTGTCCTGTTCCATACAGCATACGGGATATAAACAGCAATGGGAAAAGCTGCACTTGAGTCTCTTGTACTCACCTCCCTCCCCAGCACCACACACCAGGGACAGAGAACAAGGTGAAAGTCAAGGTCAGGATGTGGAATACTCCATGGCCTGGTTTTTGTCCCAGATTCTTTGCTCATCAAGCTGCCTATACAAAGCCAAATGAAGCCAGTGAAACTAAACACACCCTCTTCAACAGCTTTGGAACAAACCCACTTGCTATGGACCTTCCTGACCTTTATGCAAGATGATGCTGGACCATGACACAAACATTGACATAGATCTATTCATTCTGTCTGATTCTCTGTTTAGATAAATGTACTATACTATATTTTCATAGGTTCAGCATTTTTATTCTATATTTCATAAGTTATGTATGACTATTGTTGGCTTTGACTGCAGTGAACTAACAGCTTTATTTTCATAGTAAATTCATTATCCTCTCCTACTGAGGAGTTTAAATGAATTCAAAATATTTCTTTCCTTGGCTATTACTTATGAGACTGAGCTTCATATTCCTCTTACAGAGTTGTAAACCAGTGTTTGATTAATCACAGTCCTACACTTAAGTCAGCCTTAATGTGCCATAACTTTGCAAACAAATACAATATTGACAGATGCTAGAGGTCATTCCTTTGGGGAATAAATATGTTGGTTTACTGATGAATGGTGGATCTGCCATTACCATAATAAAACATAAAACTATCAGGAAACTCTGATTTCAAGCCTTGTTATAAATCTGAAATCAATCCAAATTCGTCCCTAAAACATCTTCATCCCTAAGCTCTTCACTGGCATTGAACTGAGGTGATGTAAAGTTTGTGCTCTGGGGTTTGGGGGGGTTATTATTCCAAGTAGATAAAAGATTGCGACCTTCGGCAGGTCCACCCTGTTTTACAGAGAGGCATTTTGAGAAGTTTCAAAGCCATATTTTTATCCATTACTTACCTTGTTCAAGTATATGAAAATTTGTGGACATTTTCAGCCTTGCAAGCTTCAAAGCCTGCCAGCTTCCAATCTAACTCCTGTCACATGAGAGAGTGTTGGCATATGAAAGCCTCTTGGCCAGCTCAGCTGTCTTCATCATCAGGTAGTGATTTATTTCTCAAAGACTGTTTTTTGAATACATTCTGGTTTGCAGAATGCTTTCCAAACAGCATCTCTCACATTCCTTCCACAGCCCCTCTGCTTAAGGAAAGAAAAAAGCCCAGCAACTTTAACACGCTGAAGGATCAAGAAGTGTATATAGTTTGTCCAGTATGAACTGGACGAACAGGATTTACCCAAAAGCCATGATTTAAAACAAATAAAGCCACTATTAAAACAGTAACCACAGCCTGTGCTGCCACCTATCCTTAGTTAATCTCTGCATTTTCTGCATGCTCTTTTTCCACCTCGGAATGACGAGCTCTGTCCTGTAAGCAGGTCTGCCCTTCACCTGATGTAACAGCCCTGGGCATCGGCCCTTGTCCCAGCCTGGGGAGTCACACACTTAACCATGAGAGAACATGCAAGATGCATCTGTGTAGGGCAGGTATTGGATGTTAGTTCTGTCTTTTACACATAGGGGGAAGTATCAGCAAAATTAACAAGTCTTTGGAGTAAAACTTTTGCAAATTCTATAATTTTACTATATTTGTGTTAAAATTTAAAGAGTTTATTACTATGTTTAGCTCTTGAAATATTTTTACTCCCAAGAAAATAAGCCTTTTCTTTCCTGTTGGACTTGACATATTATTTTGACTTTCTCCACCCTGTACTGTACAATATTCACAATATCATGGCAAAAAGCCCATGTTCAGAAGCACAGCTTGACAAAGAAAACTCTCCTGTCAGGCAAACTGTGCAATAGTAGCAGTGAATCTGCAGTCCCTGTCCTGACTGCACCGTGCTAAGGTACCTTTGGGTGGGTTTGCCTGATGGGCTAATCTGTGCCCAGAGCTCCACCACCTGCAACCCAGCAGCTCCACAGTAGGAGAAGGATTCATGAAAGAACTACCCAGAGACAGAGGGAAGCAGGCACAACACCAGCCTGAGACGCTTCTGCAGGAGCATCCTCTATTGGATACAAAATCCAATCACTGCCATTTCATGGACTGCTTCCTGTAAGAAGTGGAATTAATGGGGTAAAAGCAAAGAGGTGAGGAAGAGCTGCTGGCAAGCCAGCTGGTCAGCCATGCAGGTTCTTATCCACACATCATCTTCATTATTCTTACAGAGGTGGCAAATCAGAAAACACTAATAAAGGCTTAAAGACTCAGGGCCTACATCAAGATATGGCACTGTGCCATCCTATAATCTCAGAAAGATATTGTGCTTTTATCTCTTCTAAAGACCAGTTTAAACGCTGACCATACGCCAGGTACTTCTAGTTTACTTGCTTCAAAAATCTTGTAGAAATAATTCATCTTCATTAAAGGGCAGTAACAGCAGCAACCTATAGTCAATACACTTAGTGAAGAGGAATAACTTAAATGCATTAACTTAGCTTCATCTAGTTACAGGTAGAAGGAGCTCTTCTTATCCACAAAGATACCAATGATATCCACTGACTCTCACCTAAGGATTAGCAGGTTTCATGCTTAATTTCAGTAGCAAATAGATTGTAATCTGTCCCCTGAGGTCCACCAGGGTAGAGATTAAATGCTGGGAAAAGGTGGTCTGACCATAAAATGAAATTCGAACACAGAGATGGCAACTCCAGGAGCTGTTAAAAGGAATGACAGCAGGAAGGTAGTTCAAGTAGCTTTATTTACAGCTCACCACATCAAAAGAATAGTGATAATATTGTACTTTGCAGGTGTAAGATTCAGAAAGTACCACAGACACTGGGTGATTTCAACCTCTGAATTCCCCATGGAAAGCTGCACAAGTGAAGAATTAATTCTTTTTATTTCTTTTTGAAGATAAAGTTCACAAGTGCAGCAATAAAGAGGCAAAATATTAAGTTCGACATAAAACAATATAAAGGGAGTAAGAAAGAATATAAATCTGAAAAGAACACTGATGAAATATAACACACTTAGGATACCAAGACCAAAGAGCAACAGGAAGTTGCACAAATGGGACTTCAATTTTAGCAAGGCAAAGTTTTGGAAAGCAAACAGATGAGTAGATACAGTCCTACAAGGGACATGAAAGAAGGAAAAGAAAAGCAAGTGTATAAGTTATTGGTCAGGGTAGGTTCTCTGTGGGATCAGAGAGGCTAAAATGATACTGAGGTTGGCATGTTCAGCACATGAGCCCACGTAACACACCAGCAGACAAACTCCCTCAGAAGCACACACAGCACAGGAGAGATCCGGTCTCTTGCTTTGCTTTTACCATTCAGCAACTTGCATTTCCCTCCCTCTGCTTCTCTCACCCTCCCTTTTACTATCAGAACATCTCTTCTCCTCCCCACAGCAGCAAACTCCACTCCTTTCTCTGATCCCATCACACTCTCCTCCAATGGAGATGGAATTTCATTGTAAAGTACAAAAAGAAAGAATCAAGCAGAGCTACAAAGTGGAAAGCCACCATCCACTGAGCAGAACAAAAAGGTTGCCCAAAGCTGCAGTTCCACCTTCTGATGCTCAAAGGCACAAGTCAAGCCCCCTTAAATAGACCCATTTCAAAACCATGAGAATAAGGATGTGGTTTTACAATACAGTTTGAGTCTATGTTTCTGAAGGAGCAATCTCACTTTTCTCCTCCAGCCCAGCTGAGGGTATTCCCACTTTCATCCCTTTGCCTATAAAAAGTTCATCTTACCCCACAGAGAGCCAACTCAAGCAGCTAAACTGGCAGGCAGCAATTCAGGCTGCTGTGAAGGAAGCTGTGAATGCCCCATCCCTGACAGTGTTCAAGGCCAGGTTGGATGGGGCTTGGAGGAACCTGGTCTAATGGAAGGTGTCGTTGCCTCTGACAGGGGGTTGGAACTGAATGATCTTGAGGTCCTTTCCAACCCAAAGCATTCCAAGATTCTATGATTCTATACGTTCACTGGTCTGGCCACTCATCCACTGGGTTAACACAAGACAAGCAGGGTGCTGGAGCAGAGAGGAATGACAGTACACAACAGGAAGCAGTCAAGGGAACAGGATTACCCCTCTCAGCAGCCATGAGGTGTTAAGAGAGACTTATCTGTGCACTAAACCAGCTTTAAATGGACATACTTGGGATGATTTTCACTCACCTGGTGATTTCTGACTCTTCAAGAAACACAATTTGCTTCTGTCTTTGCCTTGATGGAAACTCGTACTTAAAAATACTTACTTGAAACAGAAAACAGTTACTTTGAAGAAAAAGTAATAAAAAAATGCTGAGATTCACACGTACGACTCTAGGATCTCCAGATCTGAGGAAAGTACCAAACATTTTGAGACCTGGGAATGCCTCAGAAGATCTATACTGAGACTGTGATGTAGATATGAGGAAGCAACATGCTCTTCAGCGCTTGAAGAGGACACTTTTCTTTTCAATGTTACAGTTTAATAGAACAATGCTGAAAATAGCATGTGAAATGTGGGCCTTTCACTCTGCAGACTATTAAAACTGGGAACCCGCTGTGTCAAGTCTCTGCAAACAAAGATGAATTTAAAACACACACAGATAAAGGGGCTAAAGAAACCAGATGTGATGTGAGAAAGAACTTACTGGAACTTTGGAAGACAGAAAGCAGTAGAGGGAAAAGATGATCTGAAAAAGAAGGTGTCCACATTGGAGCTGTTCATGGGAGGCAAATGCAAGGTTGCGAAGCCTTTGCAGGACACTGAAGACCCGCTCCCTGATTCTCCGCTTTAATCAGACCCAGAATGAGAAATGTTCTAGTGTGCAATTAAGTAATGGTATGACCTGCTTACCAAACAACAGCCACCATTAATAAGAAGGGCTCAGAAGCAGGGCAAACAAAATAGTAGTGCCATTTGTGGAGCATGGGTCTGCTCCATGCAGCAGGTGGAATTCAGACTGATCCAAAGAACTATTTTTCCACTTTCTGTAGCAAAATGTCAATAACGCACAATGTCGGAATGCCTTACCACACGCAGGAATCTGCACTGTCAAATTGTCAGGGAACGCTGGAACACCTTGCTGCACTAGGAGGAAGCAGTGAGCTGGTAGCTCAGTAAGATACGAGCATCTTTTGAGGGACACCTCTAGAAGCTGAAAAGGGACAGACTTCTCAGAATAAATGTGCTGCTTACCTCAGAAAGTGATTACGACCTTATCAGAATTAATTGCTATATTTGGATCTTCCAAGATGGAAAGTAGAAGGAGCCATTAGGTATGTTTTCTTGGGTGAATATGACTTAATATTCTGGTTGGAAAATTAGTTCTTGTGTGGTCAACAGTACAGCTGAGATACTACTACAATGAGGACAAGGCAACACAAGGTCAAGTAGAACATAAGGAAATGCCTATCTTTTATCCAAAGGCTTACAACATACCATAAAGATAGCAGTTCTGATTGCCTGAGGATATTCTGTCCAGATGGTGTCCACCTGTATGATGTAGGAAATTACTTACTCTGCTGTCTGATAAAATGTAGGTGAGATGATCCATGCACAGAAGATGCAAAGGAAAAAACAACAGTACTCACTGATGACAGAGTTTCTTTTAAGGACAGCAAAATGAGGATAATTTACTCCAGTTAGAGGCTGAATCATAGTGTTTACACTCTCTGTGTTTCATACTACAACTTGTAAAAGGGAAAGTCCCTGCAGTTTACACAGCAGAAGGGGCTGTCCAACCAGACTAGAGTTGCCCAGGGACATGAACAACAGAAACCCAGAGAATAGGTTATGGAGCAAAGTCTCTGTCCTGCAAAGGTGTATCAATATGCTTGAGTGTTGGGCATCAAAACAGCTCCATTGCTTTCTGTCAGGCAACGCAGGTCTTTTATATCATAAGTGTGCATGTGCAGTCCAGCTCTGATTGTGCTACAATTCACATACATGCTTAGTTTAAACATACGGAGACCCCAGCTGCATTCAAACGACCATATGAATTAACGGAGACCCCACTCTGGTCATCTGCAGAGGAAGAGCTGCTGTTTTCTTAGAGATAATGGCTTTTAAATTGTGTTCTATAATCTGCCACAGGAATTATTTGCATTTCTTCTGCCACTCTATTATGGTTCTACGTGTCCAAAAAGCAAAAACCTCACAGTGGTTTTTGCCATGGCACAAAAAACAGATGGCAATTTTGGTTCGACTTGGTTTTAATTTAAAGAGAAAATGCTCCCAAATGAAGAGATTACATATGCCAAATTTTAATTCACTAAAAATGAATGCACGCCCATCACAATGTACAGGCTAAGAATTTAGCCTACAAAAAAGAATTACTGGAATTAGTTTCAGCACGCATCTGTTTTAACTGTCAGGCACTTTACCTGACCAGACTTTGAAGACAATATTGTGCTACCTTGAGTTCTGCTTTTTTGCTACATCACAAACCAGTGTAATCCAAAAACCAGATAAAACTGAAACAAAACTAAATTGTAAATCCATATGAAAGCAAGAGATGGGTGTCTAAAAGCAAAACAAAAAAAAATACAGTTATATAATATGTTTGTCTTCTCCTGGCATATTCACTGTGAGTAGAACCTTCACCCTCTTATCCAGGTAAATTCCATGACCTACCTAAGGTAAGTTCAATTCAACTTCAGCCCTGTGGCCAGCTCCAAGGGAGCATCTCTGTCAGAAAGGTGCTTAAGAATATAACCTTAAAACTCACTGACTTCAAAGAGCTCAGGCTCATGCTCACAGTGAAGCAAGATTACACTAAGCAAGGACAGATTTCAGAAGGTGTTTAAATGCCTTCAGGAATGCAGGGAACATGGCAGGAAGGAGGGAGGAATATTCTCCCAGGAAAAAGAGGTGGTCATTTCACCCAGGTATTTGAAATTGTTCTTAGGAAACACCACTGACTGAATCTGGAAGCCACATTTACAACTCACAGGCTTTATGAATACACCCTATAAATTAAAGACTGCAAAAAATCAAATTATTCCATTATTTGATTTTAAAAACAGTAACTAATACAGGAATAATACAAATAACAGATGACACAGTCTTGGGACAACTGACGTGCACTTCCATTGACAGTACCAAAGCACCAGTCAACTCAAGACTCATGACTGGCCAGGAAAGCAAGTGGATCACCACAAACCCACCCACGTCAGCCCACTGCTACGGTTCCTGTTAGTATTGGGCACGAATCTACAAAGCACTGCTGGCGGCCCAAGCATTTCTAGAAGAAATAGCATCTGGGCAAGCAGCCAGGCACCAGGCTTCTCTCCAATGGTTTGTGAGGGTTGTTACAGTACACAGTAAAGACTGAGATGTTGTACAGCAAACCCTGCCTGTTTCATCACATACGAAGAAACACTTATGGCCATTGTACTGGTAAGGTGACTATGGCTTGGTACCCCCTGACATGTAAGACAGTTCCATAAGAAAACATACATCCACAGATATTCTGAATAATAGAAAGTAATCTAATAAAATAATAGAATTTATATATGACTAGTAACTTCCCATTTTAATGACAATATAGTGACATTTTTTGACAGCTGATATTTTAACTTTTAAAAAAGGAAGAGGATTATAGTAATGAAGCAGAGCTGAGACATCGTGTTGTTACTGAAACTGCTGTTCCTCTCTTTGCTTCTCTGGGTGCTAGATCATACAGATTCTTACATGGAGCTGTGATCCTCTGTCCTTTAGGATCCTGTCAGTAAGCCTGACTCTGCACTGCAGCCTGGTTTAATCATGTGCTCATTATCCATACCAGATGTGGTGCTGATACTGTGTTTCTCCTGTATCTGCTTGTGTTTAATCACACATTCATTCTAGCCCACAAACAATGAATATTATGAGGAGAGTGGGAGAGAGTTTCTATCTCTGAAGTTCCACAACCCAATACTGCCATGCTGTCAACCTGAAGAAGACATTTTTGGCATATCTGCCTCAAGCACTGCAGTGGTATTTATCACAATAAGAAATTGAGGCACATAAAGAGTTATTCTACAATAGTACATTCATCTGCTGGGGTGAAGAAAGGGAGCTGCCATAGCTCAGGCAATAATCTGGAAGGACTCCCATAATCCTATCTTTTATTAGTTCATGGCATTTTCACAGCCTCCAACCACTTCTCCTTTATAGCTAACCCTTAGAGAGGACAGCCAGGTCCCTCATCCTCCAACTGTGCCCACAAGTAAGGATCTGGCCAAGGTTCAAGAACACACTCAAAGTGCAATACCTTCCACAACAGCCAGCAGGCCACAGGCAGCTGATCATGTGGGCTCTGACACTCTGTGGAAAATGAGTTTGATGTTATCATGCCAACCACAGTGATGCCAAGTTGTCCAGAGTGGTTTTATCTTAAGTGGGAAAGCTTAACAAAACTTTGGTTTTAATATGGTAAAAATCACATCCATGACCCAAAAGAGCTGTGAAAAATAGCTATTGATTAGCTTTAACTTTCCAATGATCTGTAAAGACCCATTTCAGCTCTGAAAACACATCTCAATTGCATACTTCAGAATTTCTCTTCATCTGTCTCTGATTTGATTTTTAGATCAATAAAACTGATTTTGTCATTGACTTCTGTTATGGAAAACTGGGAGCACCCAAAGCCCTCAGTCAGGGCAGCAGATAATTCTGTATTTGCATTCACTGTAGTTTTTCATTTAGAATTAGATTTCAATTAGAATTGTTGCATATTTAAAACCTTCACCATTTATAGCACAGTTCAAAATCTGCTCACAGACCTACTATTTTCATGTAAATGCTTCCAACAACTTCTCCTTTTGGCAATACCAACAACACCAGACAGACTCTTCTCAGACAATAATTGGAAAATAAGACACAGTTGGCAGTAAAGTGCAAACCAAAGGGGATGTTCAGAGGAAATAACATCACAAGTTGGCAGTGCGGCAGATGCATTCACTGACTTGAACCAGATTCAGTCAACAAAAGTTTGCAATGTAAAGATCAAGCTATGAAACTTCAATTCAAATATTATTTCAGCCCTAATGACTGGATGTAAAATCTGGAAGCCCACCAGAAACACAGATGTCAAACCACCTTCAAAAGCAAGCACTTTGAGAAAATACTAGGAATTATATGAAGCAAGTTTATAACAAACAACTCAACACTTACCAATTTACAGCTCGGTTATCAGAGAGCTCCATCACCCCTATCTCCAGAGTAACCTAGAAAAGGAGGCAGAAGCACTTGGGCCATGTTAGAACATTGGCCATGGTGTGCATATTGTAGGCAACTGAAAGAAAATCCATGATACTAAGGCATTTCTCCACCGAAATAAACTAGGTGTGAAGAAAAAAAGGACACAGAAACCTAGTTGAGAATAGCCTAGTCCATGTCTTCAGGCACATCTAGAATACCAGTAACTGTGAGAATAACACACAGCTCACTGGTCTCTAAGAATATCTTGTTGACAATACACTGCTCTAGAAACTCTTCAATACTCTTTGCAAACACCAGAAATAAAAGGGAAAACCAAGAGACAGTTAAGTGCAGTATTAACTTTAGAGTGGTCAGTTGTTCATTATTGCTGTCCATGGACCAGTGGCTTTTGGGAAACCGCTGGTATCATTTCTTGGAGTCTATGTCATTCTATTGATACCTGTTCTAAACTCGCCCACCCCAAGAAAGAAGGAAGCCGAGATGAAGGGAATGGCTAGAGATGGAACATAGTACCCAGGGGACTGGAGTTCAATTTGTTGTTCCACAATAGATTTACTGCACAATCTCAGGGAAATCATTATGGGGAGATGCTTAGAATTATTGTGGCAATGCTTCCTTCAGGAAAGCTTCAGCAACCTGGGTAAAACCAAACATGTCTCTGCCCTACAGCATTTATAATGTAGATACACACTGAAGGAAACAGCCGTTTCCAAATGTATTAGTAGAACCACACAAGTGGTAGTGCCATGCAAGAACCAGTGTGACAGCGAGGTTATTACACAGTGGCTCCTACACCAGACTAACTCTCCTGTTTCTAATGATAACAAGAGTGCTGGAAAGAGGCAGACACACAGGCTGTGGATACAGGTTGAAAATTGAATTCCTTTGGTAGCTCTCTGGATTCTAGCCATTTATGACTGCTATTGAGTTGAGGCCTGGCTTCATTCCCTTATATTTCAGAAGTTCCTTACAAATGCAAAACCAGCAGCATTTCATGAACACTTGGTCATTTACACATACAACATGAGGCGTTGACTGTTTAGAGTCTCATCCATACTTTGGCCTTAACTCCTGTTATATTTTATCATAAAGCTCTTCTCCAGATCTAAGGAGCCAGATAACACTGGGAAGAAGAAGGAACAAGCTTCCCTGCTGTCCCTATAGCCAACAGCTGTGCTGATGAGAGAGCACAAGCCAAGCAGCAGGGTCTTCTTCCACCATTCAGCACAGATGGACAAGGAGGAAGAGTTTTGGCTCCACCCCAGTTCTGCAATGCCCAGAGCAAGGTAAATCAGACACAATGATTGGTGCTAGGTGTGGGGAGAGCAGAGCACTTCTGCTTTCTCCCTAGAGGAAAGTCTGCAGGCTCACACTCTGTTTTCTGAACTGCTCTCCTTCCTCAGTCCTAATGCTCCTCTTGCCCTCAGCTAGCTGTCCACATCAAACAACTGCAGCACTAAAACCTGCTCCTCAAAACAGGAATGCATGCAGCTAGGAGAAACCACAGGAAAGGAAAGAGTAAGGGGGAAGGTATTTGATTCCCTTCTATACTCAGGCAGCCAACACACTATCTCCATACATATTCTTGGCACAGCAAATGAACAACTTTCTGTGATTCAATAAACAGAGATACAACTTACACTGGCTTTTTAGGCAGGGAACAGAATGCATTAAAATTAAGTAATCTCAGAATCATGAATTCTAAAGGGTATAGTAAGAAAACACTGGCTGGATAAGCTGTTCATTACCTGACGTACAGCCCTTTTCTCACTAAAGAAGCTGCTGTGCAGTAACCACTGTTCAAACGATGGTATGACAGTTTGGATGTCAGGGACAAGCAGTTGTAACTTGGCTGCTGAACATGCACTCCAGGGCAGAAAGCTGCAGCAAGTTTTAAACACAGAGCCTTGCAAAATGCCTCACAGGGAGCTGCTTTGCTTGTAAAAACTCACTCTTTTGTGACTTTCCATCAATCACTTGGTCAGGCAATGAAACTCACCGAGTGAAAGATCCATGAAAACAGACTCTGAATACATTAAAATTTTCCAGGGCAAACCCATTTTTACTTCTCAAATTTGCATCCAGGGGAGCCCAGCCCATTATTTGAGATTAACTCTTCTAAAATCTGAAAGTGTAAGAAGCTGCTGAGAACCTGCTATTTCATCCCGTTTCAAAGCATCAGGCACCTCAAGTAACTTCCCCACAAATCAACATAAAACCTGGCTTCAGCTGCTCTGTTCCAGCGTAGCTACCACAGAGCATGTGCTCAAACTTCTAGTGCCACTGTCTGTAAAGAAGTGCCTGGTGCAGCGCAGCTATTCCCACACAAGGGAACATTAGTTAATTTGCATTCACAGTTACCATATGAGGTGTGAGTTTCTGACAGTCCACACATTTTATATTTAAAGGATGGAGGAAATTAATGTCATTATCTTTGATAGAATAACAAAAGTAACTTACCAGCCCATCGCAATTGCTGATAGCGACTGAAGCATTTGGCAAATCAGTGATATCCCCAACATAGAGGCAATTCCCATAGAGAGGTTCAACGTGAGTCTCGTCAGAGTCCTCCTGCCACTCAACTGTTGCTCCAGGGGCCACGAGCCTGGAGTTTGGCCGCAGCCTGAAGTGAAACTCTCTTCCAAAAACAGTGACATTGTAAAATATTGGCTCATTTGCTGCTTCACGTTGCAAGTCCCCCGTGGCTCTCCTGAAGCGCGCTTTTGGAGGTCCAGACACTAAGTGGGATAGGAACCTGCCTTCTGAATCGGTGCTGGTGGGGATGACAAAGCTGTACTCCTCTATATTCCTCAGAATTGAATCTTTACAGGGAGAAAGCAGGAGAGGAAAGAGACACTAGAACTAAACATATCCTGATGCCGCGGGATTTTTATTCCATTATTCATTAGCACAGCAGACACTTACATAAGGCAGATGGACACTGCACTCTGCACAGGCACAAGCATGAAGTGTGCAGAGTTCATTCAAACTTGCTTTTTTGCCCCCCAAAACACCAGACGGCAGAGTGAGCCTCCCCACCACGCAGGGACCCCCAGTCCTGCGCATGCACTACCCTTTGCCCACCCCGCCGGGACCCCGCACCGCTGCCCACCCAGTGGGTGTTCAGGTCGCCCTCGGGACTTCCGGGCTACCCGGGCGGCCCGCGATGATGAGAGGACGCTGATCCACTTCAGGACTGCTCGGAGGGGCTGGGGTAGGGGATTGGTTTGCAGGTGGCAAGCCTGTAAGGGAAAGGCGCGTCCCTCCGTGCGGCGGGGATGTGTCGGGTGGAGACAGTAACGCCAGGGGCAGCGACCGGCAGCGGGCTCAAGCGGGAGCCCCGAGTTTGGGACGGCGGCTATGGCCGGGACAGGAGGAGGACGAGGCGGCAGACGAGCTGCCATGTGCTTCATCCCGCATGGGGAACTCCAGGCGCCGCGCCCTGCCCGCCGGGGTTCGCCCCCTCCGCGGGGCAGGCTGCGGTCGCAGCGCTGTCACTACCGGCGGGGCTCCCGCGTCCCTTCCCCGCCGGCGGCGCCGGGTGCCTCCGTCCACGTCCCCGTCCCCGCCTGCCGCTTGCAGGAAACAACTGGAAACCCGGCAAAAGTAGACGCAGAAGAAGTTCAAGGGGAGAGGAAAGCCGCGGGTAGGCAAGCAGCCACTTCAGACGGGAGGGCTGCCAGGCACCGGGGCAAAGGAGCAACCCAAAGGCGCCTCGGCGGAGACCTACCTCTGTCTCCGGGGCGCCGCAGGGCGCCGGCGGGCAGGGCGAGAGCGCAGCAGAGCAGGACGATGGCGATGCCCGCCGGAGGGTCCATCGCGGTGGCCCCGGCCCGACGCGGGGGGCCGGTGCCCGGGCTGCCCGCAGCCGGGGCGGGCCAGGCGGCAGCCCCGCTCCGCGCCTCTCCGCGCCGCTCAGCGTTGCCCCGCGCCCCGCCGCCCGCGCATTCGCCCAGCCGCAGCCGCAGCGGCAGTGACGGCCGCGCTCCCGGCTCGCAGCGAAGCAGAGACACCAGGAGGCGGCGGGGGTATAATACTGGAGACACAGGGCGTGCGGGAGTGAAGTCAGGCTGATTGACAGAGGCACTGCCACACGGCGCAGCCGGGCCGAGGGGAGCGGGGACCGCCCGCCCCGCCGGGCAGCTCCGGGGACCGCCCGGCCCCGCCGCCAGGCACCCCTTGCCGGGACCCGCCTCTGAGCCGCTCGGGACGGGACCCGGGCGCGGCTGGGGGGCGGCGGACAAAAGCGAATATCCCCCCTCCCACCACCACCCCGCCCCGGGGTCGGAAGTCCCCCAGAGCCGGGACAGAGCCATTGGATATCGATGCGCGGTCCCGGCTGCAGCCCGGGAATTCACACGGAATTCCCTAGAAAACCCGAGCCCGACGGGACAAACGCTGGGACAAGTTCCCTTGGAGCCTCGGGCTCCCGTTGAAAGCAAGAACCCGATTGGGAGAAGTGCCACCAACACACGCAAACCATGACCAGAGATCTTCACCCCACAAAATCAGTGACCCAACACAGTCATTTCACAGGAATAACTGTTTGGACTATTCACCAGTAAGACTGAAATTACTTACTGCAAAGCCATCTGAGACTAAATATCTGCAAATGGAGAGAGAGGCTGGGGAAAACTAAAGGAATACTATAAATATGATAGAGAAGAAGATTTTTTAAAATAATTCAATAACCAAGAGCGGTCTTCATGGAAAAAAAAAAAAAAACAAAACCAACAACCAACCAAATCCAAGTTATATGTGTTTCCATATGGCCAGGATAAATGCCATCCTGCTTCTTCCTTTCAGATAATGTATGTTTCCTGAGCTGTTCCATTATCAGGTTTGCAGGTTTCTCCTCCCTTCAGCCTTGCAGAGTCCTCCAGCCCATCCTGGGCACTCGCTGCTCCAAGGCCTCACCCACCACAGGTTGAGCTCAGCTGCATCTGCATGGGTTGAACCCCACTGGAAACCAGCATGTGAGGCTTCCTCTGCCAAGGAATTTTCCTGGGTATCCTTGACTATTCTTGCTTCTTTATGACAAAAGGCCCAGTTATAACCTTCCATCCCAATATTATGGACACAAGTGAAGGGTATAGAAGAAAAATAACATTTGGTTAGTACTGCCCACACTGGTGACTGGGTTTTATGGACCTCAGGCCTGATCAGTTAGGGCAGTACGTGATTTTTCTGCTTGCTTAGTTTGTTATTCAGGTTTAGGTTTTTTCCATTTCTTCAGGTTAAGGATAAAAAGGGAAAGATTATTCTGAATAATGGAGTAGATCAATTTGCACATTGCATTCAAACATCCCTTTACTTATCTTCTCAAATGACTTCTGTTGGGATTGCTTCCACACCAGGCTTTCCCAGTTCTTCCTTTTGCTTTGTTTGTCTGTTGGCTCATTTTCTGTTTTGTTTTGTTTTGTTTGTGAGTCCATATTGAGCAGCTTCTCTTACTTAAAATCTCATATACTTTCACCAGTACACAGCTGGTAAAGTTCCAACTTCGTTTTTATTGGACTTGTATTTTAAGCTGATGATGTGGCTTTTTAATGTTCCATCCATCCCATCCTTCTGAAATTGAAATAACTTCTGCTCATAAACCTGAAAGGGAGAGGGTTGGCCCTGTGTTTGAAATCAGACTTTTTATTTGTATCTGATACAGCCAGAAAAAATAAGGAGACAGAGTATATTATAGAAATACAAAACAGCCTAGACAATGGTTCCACTAATTAAGATGGATTTTTACTCTTGAAACTATTGGAGATTAGCAAATATGCTTCAATGTGGATAACAGCTGCACTGCAGAGTAATGATATAAACAAAAAGCATCAGCAACTGCCTTCATGTAGAAGTTCATTTCTATACAGAAACCAAGTTCCATGTACACGTGTTAGCTTACTACATGGGGCCAGGACCCCAAAGCTCCTCAAGCTCGAGGGGCTCCTGGAGCTGTTTTATAATCTTCTTTAGAATCGTAAACAAAACCAAGCTGTGAGCAAGTGTCAAACAACAGAGTCAGATCTGCAGCTGGTAAGAACTGTGCTTCCACTGAACTCACTGGAATAAATCCTGATTCCCCTCCGTAGTCAGTAAGAGTTCTGCCATTGACTTCAACAGAGCCAAGACTTCCTGTCACAGACTCACGATGCCAATTTAGACTGACTGAGGATGTGCCCCACAGCACAGCAATGGGCCCATTATGCTGCCAGAGCAAAACTGGATCCATGTTTGGTCCTGGGGAGGGGATCCAAAGCATGCCAACCACCACAGCGCCTGAATGAGTGAAATTCAAGAACAGTTCTTCCCTCCTTGCTCTTACAGCACTATAGCAGAGACATTCAGGGGAATGCCCTCTGCAAAACCAGTTCTTTCCCACTTCCTAAAGTATTTGCCCAGGATTCTTGGCATGGGCAGAGGAGGTGCTGCCTGGTTTTCATGGCAGAGCCTCACCATGGCTGCCTGCAACAGGACGTTTCACATGGTTTTAGAATAAACTGGAAAAACTCAACGTGGAATGTATGTACTGCTGCATTACTCAGAGCCCACAGACCTCTACATTAATTGGTGTGAATGAAGCTACATCATGTTTCAGTTCTTGGAGTAAAGGGAGGAGGGCTAGATACTGCAACTGTGCTCCCATAATTTGATCTAAAGGTATCCTGTGCTGCTGCCATTGCATGCACAGATGCGTGCCTTTGGTTGTGGCAGGCCTATGGAAAGTAGAAAATAGTACTGTGTCCCCTGGATGAACACCAGGCTAAAGGAAAGGTGCTCGAGCAGCATATGCTCAAAATACCTGAAGTAGCTTTACACAAGGTACCTGAGGTACAAATGGTTCTGTAACTGAACCAGTATATTGCACAGCACAGGTTGCCCAAGTATTGACTTGGATTTACAGATCTTCTAGTCCACACCGAGTCTGTGCTACCAGTTCCTGTTCTAGCAAGGGCAGAATCTGTATAAACTGCAGCCAGACCTTCCCTGAGGAGATTGTTCTCACAAGGTTTGATTTTGTGTACTAAAATGAAAAGATCCTAAGCTTAAATCACCAGCTACTGCTAGGAAAGGGTTCAAAACACATAGAACTGCACATGACAAGGAGAAACCTTGTCTGTGAGATTTCTGTTTTCAAGGGTCAATCAATCTTTTCCCTGTGTCAGTGGTGCTGTGATGGGAGATGCAGGATTGCAGTGCTGTGCCCTCTCGAAAGGGCACACCATCACCTGAGCAGGTAACAGGCTGCTCACAGCCCTCATGAGCCTAAGCACTCCAAGCTCTTCAGCAAGAGGCTTTCCAGAAAAGAGAGTTCTCATGTCTGACCTCCCTGTGGGGTACATGAATCCTTTCAGCACAAGGGCTGTGTGCTGCCTGCCGTATATTCCTTATGCAGACATTTCATCCTTACCTGGTATGCAGCATTTGTGACTATGCAACAGTATAAGGATTAATAAAAAAAGAGAAACTAAAATAGCATGCCAGTTCATTCCCTCCACTCTTGACATGTCCAAGCTCTGTATTGTTTGAACCCTTTGCCGTTATATGGCAATGGTACGTACTGCCTAGAAAAAAAATGTGTGTATTTAATGCTGACTTTGAAGTTGCGTATGCTAAAGAGCAGTAACTAAAACTGGAACAGTCCTGCCTTTCCCCGCTTTACATGAGCACAGTAATGAAATGACCCACCACTCAAAAACCGGACCAATGGAACAATTAATAAATTACCACATTTTCTTTTTTTTTTTTTCTTTTTACAAAAGAAAGTGCCAAAGAAATATTCTCAGGGAAAAAAAAAGTGACAAGAAACTAAATTAAAGCAGTAATACCCAGGCTAGTCTCTGATTCCTGGAGTAAGGAATGAAGTACTATTACAACAAATATCATAGAATCATAGAATAGTTAGGGTTGGAAGGGACCTTAAGATCATCCAGTTCCACCCCCCCTGCCATAAACAGGGACACCTCACACTAAACCATGTACATCTTTAATCTGTAACTAATAAAATCCTGCCTACAACAGGAGAGCTACTGACTGTATGAAAGGGTATCTCCTCTGTGGACTCAGCCTGAGGTTTCCAATAGCCAGCCCCCCAGCCCTTGCCAGTTAGGTTCAGAGTGCCCAGGCAAGCAGGCCCTCATCAGACATGGGTGATCCTGCTAAGACAGGAGCAGCACAGGATGTGCCCCACAACTTCAGGGGCTTAAGGAGCTATATTGACAAGAACTTAAGCCGCTATACGGTAGTTTTGAAGCTTGGTACTGTAGGACTACAGGACTTAACTCTCACTTTAGCTATCTAATATTCAAGAGTACAGTTTTCCAAGGTGGAATGGAGCAGCATGCATTCTTCCCAACCTCACTCCATGTGTCAGTGATACCCATGTGTTAGGTATACCAAAGGTGAGGAGGCTGCCTGAAATCACACAGCCTTAAGATTAATCTGGCCACATAAAGACCAGCTGTGGAAACCCTCTCAGGTTGTTGATAGCACAGGTTGAAATTCCTTCTGCACTGGCCAAAGCTCCTACCTGACCAGAGGCTTGCAGCTGAGCTGTACACGCACACACCAGTTTGTACTCAGATGCAAGGAAGGAAGGAGTAGAACTAGGGGGGTAGATGCAAGTGTCCTTCAGCTTCTTCTGTATTTGGTTCAGCCACTTTGTCCTGATCCTGTGGCCCACTGTAAATGTTCCATCCTGATTCCCCTTTACATTTTCTCTGTCAGAGTAACACATAAAATGTCACCACTTCTTTCACTAACCATCTGTATTTAACTGCTGGCTGTAACTGTCTCCTGATAAATAGTACAATCCCTCCCCTACATTTTCACCTTGATTCTTTCTGTGCAGATTTATTGCCTCGCTATTAATATTCCAGCCATGTGATTTATCCCAGCATGTTCCCGGAATACTTGCCTTCCCTATATAAATATTTGAATGATCTTAATTTCAACTAATTAGTACTGGGACGTTTGATTTCCCTCTTGAAGAATTCTCATTTGTTACTAACCAGTTCCCTCCCAGTTCAGGAGAGATCTATTTTGAGGGAAGAAAATAGCCACTGAACGAATCAAACACTTTTGCAAACTGTTCTACCCCTCTTCATATTGTTCACATCAATATGGTGCCAAAATAACTCTCCTAGGTCTGAAATCTCAGAAACATCACATACACAGGCAGTGACAATAAAGCGTTCCTATCCTATCAACATGTTTCAGTCATTACAGAAAGACAGACCTCATTTAACATCTTATTATGGCACAAAATTGGGCAAGGCACCAAGTTCAGATTTGTGTAAGATCTGGGAGACAGAACCAAGGTTAGATGGCCCTAAGATCTATCACCCTCTGGGGCATCCCTTTCTCTATCAGCTTTACATATCACACAAGCTTACAGCAACCCGGCCCCAGTCAAAGGGTTGGGTTTTTTCCCCAGTGCAATTGTAGCCATACATCATTTCCCCTGAAAAACGTTTAGCAAGTTTGGCTGAAATATTTTGGCTCTGTCTACCCTGACATTTTAACAAGAGAAGACTCAACATCTTCCAGAAGAAACATTTCTGGAGGAGTAAACATGTTTCTAGTCAACATCCTAATTTATTGTTGAGAAACAGTTTTAATGGAGCAGTTTCAACCAGCCATGCTTGCAGATTGTTCTGCTAGCAAGAAACGGTCTCCAAAGCATTCCAGTCATGCAGATTTCTTCACCCTCCAGAAAAACCACACCACTCATTTTCACTGATTCACCCACTGCTGACAGCATTCACTGCTTGTTCAGTCTAGGCATTGTTTTAGTGAGTAAGGACACATAGAGAGTATATGCATATAAAAAGCATACATTTAAGAGTGTATACACATAAAGAGTATACCTCAAGAAATAAAGTATTCTTTACAACTACTAGAAAATGTCTCTGAAATATTTATTTATAAATCTAATTGAATATAGACAAAACCCAGCATTTTCCCCAAACTAAGGGAGTTAAGAAACATGAGAAGTTTTTAAATGAAGCCTTATCAAGGTCTTCAGATTCAATTCTCTCTTCAAATAAAACAAATTCTACTTTCCAGTTGCCTGTTTCACAGCTGCAACTCTGATAATAGGACATCTTAGTAATTTATACCTTCACTAAAAACAAATACCCACTTACAATAGACCAGGAGATTTTCCAGCTCAGAATCATTATTTGTATATTTGTATTGAAGTTATGCCTAGAAGGCCCATGGAGACTGAGGTCTATTGAGTTAGTGAGACAGTGAAGAAAGTGACCTGCCTAAATCCAAAGTTCAACGCAGCAATTCGGCAAACAAGCAGAAAAATAAGGATTTCCATCCCAAAATGCAGGCAGGCGGTAGAACATTTCCAAAAGTCATCCCTGCAACCCCTATCTCTCCCTTGGAGATGGCACTTTTCAACTCATATTTATTCCTTACATTTACAAACAATTTATCTGAATAATTATTTCCTTTAACAACACAATTCTCAAGCTATTTCCCTTCTCCCTTCTCACCGCCCACCCACCACCTCGAGAGATGCTGAGCATTTGCAACTCAGCTTTCTTCTTTTTTTTTAACTTAATCATGCTTTCTGGGAGCCATAAAGCTGAAAGGGAGAAAACCGTAAATAATTGCATCTTCAGAGATGAGTTTAAGCTTTAAGCAGTGGCAGAAACACCGAGTTCATGTGCTGGCACCCCGCTTGATCAGAGAAGTCCTTACAAATTAGGTTAAGGGAAATGTACTGCTGTCCAGGATCCTGTATTTTAAGAGGGTTTTTATCAGCCACAGAAATGACAGAATTTCTGTAGCTTCCGTTTAAGTATATAAGTAACACAGAAGGAAAAGCACAGCAGATTACTGGGATCTTGTCCAATATGGAATATCTGCAGCCTCAAGTCAAACAAGCTCAGAGGGTTCATGGAATTTGCCTCAGTGAGAACTGCCAACTCAGGGAGAAGGTCATAGCCACACTGCCTAAGAGATAAAGGAGAACACTTCTCAGGCAGTCAGGAGATGGAAAACTTTTGGGAACGTGCATTTCCTACCTTAAAAAAGGAGATATATATTGAAGTTGTAAATTTTGCATTTCCTTTAGCTCCAGTCTCCAAACCTGCCAAATTATGCGACATTGCACATGGAAGCTCTACCTAACCCTTCAATCATTCAGATGAAGGAATGAGGGCAGGAATTCTTTAGGAATATTTCAAAAGCAAGCCTTCTGCATCATTTGTCGCTAAAAATCTCAACACAAGGACTATGACTAGAATAGCTCCTATTCACCTTTATAATGCAGAAACTGAATCCTAACCCTGCCTTCCTTTTAACCCCAGAACAGAACTTCCTTGAGTGTGAGCTGGCACTCCTAGAGTCTACTATAAATTGTGTCTCCCTGGCATCAAAGGAGAATAGCATGGAAAAACTCTAGTAAGCCCAGGGCTATTATTGAAACACATACAGTAAAATAACCAAATGTTTCTGGCTGTTCTTCAGCTTATTCTTATGCCATATTAGTGTCTAGTCCACAATATGAATAGCTCTAACTTGGGTACACATGCTGCATGTTTGCCTTATAAACTAAATAAAACCTGGGTTATACAAAAAGTTTTTGCAAGAAAGTCTGGTTTAGTGGAAATAATAAAGCAAGTTCACAGAAATGGAAACTTTGGGGAACACATTCAGAAAGAAAAATATGAAACAATTTTCACCTGAAAATTCAAAGCTGTGAAAAGCCAGCTTGGGGCGGCAAATGCAAATCACACATCAGGCATTTCAGTGCCCTGAGGGGAAAATCTGGATGTTTCTAATGACCTTCTTCATTTCACAAATGTAAGAAAATCGGTTTCAAACAGATATCTAATGTTTAGCAAATTTATAGCTGGTTTTTGCTCCACTTTCAACCAATGGCTGACAAGTAGACTGCAGCACTCAGTCCATGACCTGAAAGCTTGTTAGCAGCCTTCCTTGTTCTTTGGTTCTTTGTATTGATTTCAGAGTATCACAGGGAGTATCTTATGATTGTTCCTGTCCTTTATAGACATATAAATCAAGAGTAAATTCACTGAACTCAGAGCTGTGACCCTCATGTGAAATGGATGTTAATACAATCAGAATCACCTACTGACAACGTGGGTTTGAATTATTCCAGCCTGCTGTGCTTGCAGCATCCCAGCCTCTAACATGTAGTTTTGGACAATTATTTTAAGTGCCTTTCATAGTCAGACAGCAAAGAATCCCTAAATACAGAAGTAGCTGTCTACTAAATGTGATACCCTACAGTTTATTTCCTCAGCTATCATGTGGTAATTTGGGGCTTTGGGGGCTGCTTAAGTTTCAAAACAGTTAACTGCCTGCAGTGGAGTACTTTATCGATCTGTTTTCATGCTCACAGTAATGATGTGATACTACATAAGGGATACCCTATCAATGATCAAAGTGCATAAGCTTTGCATTCCCTGACAACCTTTTCTACCTATAACTTCTGGGTTCTGTCTGCTTTAGGCAGTGCAATACACAAATTACTGAACTTCAAAAGCGGTCCAGGGATCTTCTCTATGTCAAAGACGAATTCTTTAAAAGCAGGAACAACCCTTTAATTTCTCATCTGCCTGTGTTCCCAAATGCGAGGCCTCTCCATGTCTCCAAAGCAGCAGGACAACCTGCAGTTTTCTCCAGCTGGAAGGCATGCTTTGGTTGAGTGGACAGAGCCATCAGCCACCAGGAATATCTGTGCCTTTCACTTTGTGTATTTCCTTCCAGCATTCCTGTTTACAAATGGTAAAGATTGTAGCATGCAGCTCTGCCAGGGCACTGCCTGAGTACAGACATGATCGAACTCTGCCAGTGAAATAGTAGGTAAAATGACATCTGCCTTTTAATTGCAACTGGTGCAATTCCTGATAGAACATATCTGCTTTATCATCAGCATTAGATGGCATATTACAAAAGGATTTAAACAGGACTAAACTACAAATAATCTCTCTACACTGAGTTTCTGTTAAGTTATGTAGAGACTGAGAACACAACTTCCATCAAAGAGAATACAGAATAACACACCTTCTGCCTAAACATGGTCAGTCTCTCATTGCTGCTTAGACTGAAGGCACCAAAAAAAAGCCTGTCCATGAGTCAGACCCTATCAGTTCTGTAGGCTCCAGGCTTCTGGCCCTCTTTGGAAACATTCCATTCACTATGTTAAGCTGTTTTTCTTTTTAAATCAAACCTACACAGGCTCATAATCCATCAGGCAACTTCACAGCATATACACATCTGCATAATCCTCCTGAAGTTGCATAACTCTCCAGCTGTCCTCAGGAGAGGGATTTCATTCTGTGCCTGACAGGTTTTGCAAGAAGTACGTGTTCTGCAGAGTATGTATGGACTGATGTGCGTGATACTGGGGAGGATTCTTGAAACTAATCAGGTTTTAATCTGCCTACCTCCCTTCTGTAAAACCTGCCTTCGCTGCTGTTGTGTGCACACAAACACAGATTCACAACTAAGGGACAGACATCAACTCCTTTGGTTCTAAAAGTGACACCAATTAAATGTTTTAACAAGAGCCAAATATTCTTCTGAACTGTACCCTCTCTTAGAATAGAAATGGCACATTTATCATGTCAACTGGCAGTAGCTAAATTAATAACTTAATATGATGGTAATCATGAGACTTCTCATATACATACAGAGTGTTAAAATACATGTAGCATCTTTAGAGTTTTCAGCATTACAGCCATTTCCTCAGAATGGTAAAGCCCAACATCTGTTCTATTTTACAGAATAGAACCTTTAATCAAAACCGTAGACTTTCAAAAATCTTCTCCTTAGTTTATTGTAGTTCAGGGATCTCACAGACCATACAGGCATTACCACTGGTAGCAATTCTTTTCTTAACCCCAGAGCCATACTACAGGTAGTATCTGAATCATAGAATCAACTAGGTTGGAAAAGACCTTGAAGATCATCAAAAGTCCAACCATTATCCCAGGACTGCCAAGACCACCACTAAACTATGTCACTGAGAATAGCTTCCTAGGCTCCTGACCCACTGTCTCAAGAAGAAATAACTCTGATTATAAATTATGCTGATTATGAAACATATCAAGAACAAAAGTGGAAATGTAGCTATAGCACAAAGCATACACAAATCTGACCTTTACCCCATGGAAAATGAATCTCTTCCTAGAAAGCTGCAAATACCATCTCCATGACTCCTTCATCCCTTCACTCTAAGTTGCTAGTGAAACATTATTTGCTACTGGATATGTATGAATCAAAAATATGAGCAATTTTGGCTTTGAGGGACAAGGGAAAAACAGTTGAGTTTAGTGTATTCAAGAAACCTGCAGTATTTCTTCCTCCAGCTGGCAGCATAGCATAGCTGGTAGCGGCCATGTTCCATTGGAGAAGAGAGAAAAGCAAAGGCTCCTTATGACCAGACTAAGTACTTCTAAAATGCTCTTTCCCAAGGTTACTAATACAAAGAGTTATTTCATTCTTTTCCAAGTTTTTTTAACATTTCCCTATTGCAGTGTTACACCTCTCTTGCTTACTGATGGTGTTCCACCTGACGTCATTCCTTAATGCCATTTTAGCACAGGTATTACTATAACATTGTACAAACTTGAAGCTTCTCATGAAGTCAATATTCTCCTGGTTTTAACTGGACATTTCAAGCAGGAGGGAAAAGGGAAACAAGCTTCAAAATGACACGTAAATCTGATGGAAACCAAAGGGTGGGCAATACCTGGTAAGTTCTTAAAAGTTCTGCCCTCACACTGAAGGAAGGACTGAATACAACCCAAGCTAGCTCTTTACTGGAGCCTAAATCAAATAGTTCTCAAAGCTCTCTGAGGCCATTAACTACCTAGATTTGAATTTTGCAGCTCAACCTCTTACAACTGTAATATCATTACAACAATGACAAGAGAGGATTTATGTAGATTCCCTAAAGAAGATGTGCCATTGGCAACTGCAGTGAAGTAAGAGCCGTGATTATAAGTAATTATTTGAATCACTGTAATGCCAAGCAGATTCAAACAAGACAAGATCAAAACAAAACAAGACAAGACAAGATCATATTGTGTTAAATCCTATTAAATACAGTAAATTACTCAGTTTTTTGTTAATATCTTACTGTTTACATAAACAAGACATGATAAACATGGTAAGAAAATCACTGGCAGGAAGTAATGCCCATATTCATACAGCAGGTCAGCTGAAAAATCAAGAATAGAACACAAGTCTCAATGGACCATGTAATCACTATCTCAGAACATAATCTAACATCACCATAATGAAACTGCATTACACTTAGATAAACATTTGTTCACTGTTACAAGGTTTGGTGATTTGGTACATCAGAACAGTGAAAGACAACTTACATTAAACATCTGCATTCAATTCTTTCTTTGATATTACTTCATGTTAGATTTTGATCAAACAGTCTTTCAAATGATGCAAGAAGTGAAAAAGGGGCAACATATACATTGCTAAATTCTTTTACACTGAGAAAAGCAAACAGAACTATTGATTCTGGTTTCAAGGTCAGCCATGTGCATGTCTTCCCACTAATAGGGCTAATTACAAAAGAGAAAAGTTGGTCCCTGCTGTTATAATCATTAAACACTTCTTAGACAAATTGCCACCTATGTCATAATGAAAAGAAACTATTTTGCTTAGGTTTATATTTCAGTTACCCCACAATATCCAGATATTATCCTTTCTATATCAGTGTGCCTGTGTGCTGCATGGTTTTTCCTTTTCAAAACAAACAAGAAGTTGAGCTCCACGGACCTGCACCCAGAAACCACAGGATCTCACGTCACACTAACATGACATGAGATTTCAAGGCAAAGGTTACCTCCTTAGCACCTTTCCCATCTCATTCAATGGGTTTCGGAATCCACAATTTCTGTCTTCTTCCTAGAACTCTGTTTAGGTGTGCAGTGATTAATACGTTTTCATTCCTAACATGACATTTTAAATTGTTTAAACTGAGGAAGCAGAGAGATTGTTATTGTAACCAATCTGCAGATATTGAGACCTCTCAGATACACACTGCATGGCTGCTTGGAACATCATGGCAACAGCAGTAACAGACAGCTGGATAATACTAATGAAAAAAAAGCCTGCATATTTATTTCACAACATGGCATCAAGGGAAATTAAAATTGAGCTGAAAGTTCAGCACACAATTTGGGTTCCAATACAAGATTGTTTGGAGGCTCATCCACTTTTTACTGATCTTGCATCTGCCTGTATTCTCCTTGCACACACTGTGACAGCTACTGAGACAAAGGTACAGCTTACTGCGAGCACCAGTTGATGATGTACACTCCTTTCCAGAAGAACTGGAAGAAAATGTTGGGATTTTTTAAATGAAGACAGAGGAGCAGACATTCCTGACTGAGACACAGCAGAGGGCTGCCAGAAAATGGTAAAGAATTCAGGAAGATGAAGGGTGAGGCAGCCTGTGGGCTTTGGAAAAGAGACAAGAACCCAAGAGCAAATACAGTGCTCTGGATACATGGGGCAGAAAGGTACTGAGTGGCAAAAGTGTGTAGGAGTTTGCATTTGTGCCTTTTAGTCCTGCTGCCACAAGCTTCCTGTTGCAAATTCAGTTCTAAACACAAGTGCTGCACATCAGCAATAAGCCAGCATTCCACGTATGACAAGGAAATGTGTGTGTAAGTGCACTGCTCTGGCCTTTTTGGCCTTCTGTCAATACAACTGTAACTGGAGCTGTATTTCCTGGGAAAGGTGGCCTTATTCTGGTACAGCAGTTCTGCAAATGCTTTTCTTAATATTGCAAACAGTTAGCATTGGAAGGCTTTAGATGATTCCACAGGAAACCCATCTAGCTGTGGACCTTAAGAAACATTTTATTAGCAGTACTAACAACCTTTAGAAAAATAATAGGCAAAGTCACTATTTCCGTCCATTTATGTTGGGAGGTGTTGATACAGATGCTTTCTTTTGCAATATATGTTATTGTAATGATCACATTTCAGGAGGGTGGAACAGGAATTTCTTCTGTAACTATCTAAAAAAGCTTTCTGAGCTATCCCCAACACAAGCACTTTTAGTTTCTCATTCTCAACTGTTCTGCAATTGCTTATCTAAAGCCTCAGAATAAAATGTAATCAGATGCATTAGCACAAGACCACATGTAACAGCTCAAAAGTGTTTTATCTGATCATGGCTGGGGTTCAGGGTGCTGTGATTAGAACGTATCCCCATTCTGGGGTCTGCTTTGGCACTGGTTTCCAGCAGTTCATAGCCATCTACATAGTGAGCTAAGTTTTCAGCGTAGCCCAGCTCCTGTTTCTAGCCATGTTATCTGAAGAGTCCAGCATCCTGACATACTCAGCCTTCTCCAAGACGATGGCAAACTGCTTTGCAATCCAGTTCCTTTTCATCAAAATAAAACAAATGCAGGCATTTCTGACTGATTGCAGCCCCCAAACAATCCCTTCCAATGAAGATACCCATTTGAAGGATTAGATTGTTTGAAAAGCCATTGTTTCCTCCCTAATCCATTTGAGTATCTAAGGTGATTATCCGAAAATTAAGAAGAAATGCTGTGAATGCAAAATACAAAATTCATCAGCTCTCTGAGCTGCTTATTAAACAAGTCTCAAACTTACTGCACACCAGATGCAAAGTTATTGCAGAGGGAATATTCACCATTAATGAAAATACAAAGATATGAGGTTTCACAGTCATCTTTATGGACCACAGGGGCTCATCAGTATTTACTATTCTGTTTAAGGTCATTTTGTACATCTCTTCCAACATACACACACTAATAAAAACACCTATACATCTTCTGAATGCAATTTAGTAGCTGGAACTATCTCGTATGGTCAGCCAGCTCTTGAAGTCAGCATGTATGTACTGCATTGATTCTCCGCAAGGCCTATGGCCTTACATGAGATAGATTAGAGGCAACTCAGCACTGTGCCTGCTTTTGCATATTATCCACAGGAAGTTCTTTAGCTCAGAGGAGATATACACAGCCACTTTCAGCATCAGTTGTTAGCAATGGCATTCAACCAAGTAGTGATTCTTAAATCTATGTATCATCGGTACTGCAATATTTACAGAAACAATTTGTTCATAGAGTCTCTATTGTTTGTTGGAATCTACTGTTGTAAAATTATGCTACTGGGAATGTTGCTAGATATCCTTTATAATACAGAACATCCACATTACAATCCCAAATCCCATGTCCTAATTAAAAGCAAGCAGAAAACTACTTTCCCCATATTTTCTCACCTCAAGTGGCTGCTAAAGGCTTTCAGAACATTCTCATGAATGTGATTTACATTCCTGCATTAAAAGAAAGGGAGATGCAGGTGAGGACTAGCTAAAAATGTACACACACCCTCAAGACTTATTTCCTTTTTAGTTGCATTTCATTTGTGTACAGTGTCTTTTTTCTGCACTAAAATATTTCGTTTTCTTTATCAGAAGTGCACTGCTGTCAGGAAAGTAAGAGAGGGAACATAAAATTCATGTAAAGGATGTTGGAAGCTCACAAACATCAGGAAGCAATGGTTCAGCAAGCCTGTGCTTCATTTTACCGGGGCTGGTGGAGCAACAGCATGAGACTCACAGTTCTCACCAACTCCATAGAATAACATGGATAAAAATTCCACCAAGACTCCCTGTTCTACCTCCCACTGTTGTAGGAACAGCCTGAACCTGGACTCTTGTTTTTGTTGGCATCCTGATTAATTCTATAGAGCAAGCAGCATAATTTATTCCAACTGTTTTCTTCCCAAACAACTCACATGAACACTGCCACACCTCTGACAAGAAAGCAAATTGTTAACAAATGGCTGAGGTCTCAGTCACAATTGAAACAACAGTTGTGAAGCAGAAATAACAATAAGACAAATGCAGCCCCATTCAGAGCTTGCTGGGGTAAGTTATTTCTGCATAGACATGGAGCTGTAACCCAAGGGTTACAATTGGCTTAATGGTCTCTCACAAACTGAAAAATATTACTGCAAAGTAGTGCTGCTAATACTCATTAGCAACAATGCCTTCTAGTAGCTGGTGTGCAGACACTGAATAGTGGTACAGTACTTTTCCTCAGTTCTACCTTAAAAACACAAGCTTTTCTTGTCCGATTTAAAGCACATATGACATACAGTAATTGCTTATCTTGATTGCAACATATGGTTACTGGTGAACACTTCCCAAAAGCTGGCATGATCAACTTCTGGCAAAAGACTTTAAATCAGACATGCCCGTGTTTCAAACACTTGCGTGCACTTACATCTCAAGAGATGTCATTGGCATCATCCACACAAAGACACAGCCAAGCACCAAACAAAAAGTTTGGGAATAAACATGTTGATTTCTGACAATATGAGATTACCTGCCATTCTGCTCACCTACAGAACAGATGCTCAGCTTCCCAGTCACCTGAAACCATCCTCCAGGAACGCATGATTTGTATCTAGCTGCCTGTATTTTAAACATCATGTATGGACAGTGCCATCATTAACAGATTCAAATAGTTCACAACACACAAAATGGCAATTGTTACTTTTGCATCTATGCGTTTAGTAATAAATTGTTGACAAGTACATTGAATTGCTGATGGTTTTAATGGCAAGGGATAGAAAAAAAGGATGTCAAGAACATTGTATATAATCACAGTGAAAAAAAATATGTAGCTCTGAAATATATGCTCTTGATACTGAAATATACATTGAAAGTACCAGCTGCAAATGAATCTTCAAATGTAATACCTTGCAAGGCTGAAGTGTGCTGGAAAATGTTCTTTCAATTCACCAAGTTTTTGTCTTGGACTACACAATGACCATAGCAGCTAAACTTCTCCACTGTCATTATGCAAATTCAAAATACAGGAAATTACTCAATAGACAAGATTACAGAAATTTCTATTGTGCCCTGTTTTATTAAACATTATGTATTAATTATTAATATAGTCTTCATTTTAACATGAGAAATTGGAATTAATTTACGTCTGTTTTAATCTGAGATCAAATGCAAATACAGCAAACTCTTTAGACCATTTCACATACAAGCACTATCTTGCAGTCAAACAAAAGCATGCCATTCTCATCACATGTGCACCTTCTACCTTCTGTTTCACAATCCCACACTATCCTCACACTCTTTTACCTTACTTACAATCCTTTATCTTCTCCATCCACTAGAAAGAAAGTCACTTGTAGGTAATAAACACACAAGCAGCCCAAACACCCGTGGAATAAGAAACTAGAGATGAAATGTTCTGGTTTTCTGTCTAGACCATCCTGACACTGATGCAGACTTATTCCATGGGAAATGCTGTGTCTCCTGTGGATTACTGCACTTGAGTTTGGGCAGTTCCTATCTTTCAACCTCCCTTCCCTTGAGCTTATCCTCATTACCTGTTCATCTGAACACTAATTATACTCTTCATTGGGCTGAGAACAGGAATACATTCTAGAATACCATTATCACCTAACATTAGCTGGGTAAGGCCTTCAGGACTGCCTGCTTGGTGCTATTCACCCCTCTGCAGAAGCTCTGGCTTGCCTCTTAATAATTTCTGTTGGTTGTCTCTAAATTCCTTTTACATTTCTGCTATTGAGCTGGTCAGAGCTGAATTTATTATTTCCTCCAGACATATTAACTTGCACTTCTCCAGCTTGAATCTCATTTTGCTTCCTGCATGGATTTCTGAGCCCTTTAGATCCCTTTTTATTATTTCTCCTTGCTTGCTTACAACTGCAACACCTGTCAGTTTAGAGAATGACTGCACTATTAGGAAGCAGTGCAGGCAATGCCACAGTGCTCGGGGGAAACTCCATGCAATATTGGAGCTTTGACTTTTGGAATTTCACCCATGGCAGAGAGGAAGCATCGGGAACAGTTATAGCTGAGCTGGTGCTTAAAGTAACCTGCATGCAGATGAAGGGCAGTGGTTGCTTCAGAGAGATACAGGCTGTCGTCATCATTTTGACTGAAGTTGCCCAAGTATGATTGTACCTGGGAATGAGAGACCTGAAGCTTCTTCATTAGCCAGGGAGCACTGACAAACATGCCCATACATAGGTGTGCCTCTGCATCCTCCCACTGACTCCACTTCAGGGAGCACTCATCTACAAGGCAGTCCCTTGAAGCTATGATTCAAGCACATCAGATGTTAAAACATTTTTGGATGCTTAGGACTTAAAAGAAAAATGGAGCAGCCTGTAAGTTTGGTATTGGTGTTCTGAATTCCCTTGATATTCAGCTTTGAAATGGAAGCACAGGGATTACAAGTTTGGGACAGCCTGTTCATGCTGAGTTCAGGCATTCCTTTCACTTTGTGAATTTGTAACTTTTACATGGAGCCGAATGTTCAGATTTTCCATGACATTTTACATAGAATTAACTGTTCTCCCCATGTCTTATTATTCCCCGTGGCAGATCCCAGGGTGATTAAATGACAATAATGAGAGCTACCTCCAGGGACCGCTGAGTTCCTATACATGTGACTAGCTGGGTACTGCTGGTGCAGTGCACTGGTTTTGTTTGCCTTTGAGGAAAGTCAGGGTTTAAAACATGCACATTAGCTGTCTCTGAAGAGAGAGACTGCTACTGCTGAACCCAGGACAGGTGGCTTTTCACTGAATTCATGATACTGCCTTGAGAAAAATGTCTGCCAAAAAATTTACCTTCATCTATTTGATTCAGAAAATGATCAGTTGGGGATTTTATGCCACTTTTCTCTTACTAGTCCCAACAGGAATATGAGTTCCTGAATCTGTGTTCTAATCAATTGTCATTTCAGGTGCCATCTCTTTCTTAATACCACCTTAGCTGTCTAAAAAGCAAACTTCAGTGAGGAATTTGCTGGGAGTAATGCCTGTCAGGATCTTCTTTCAGAACCATGTAACTGGGAGGGACAGGCCTGTGCTCTGCTCTGCCTCAGCCCGCAATAACCACTCAGGACCTTGCCCTTATTCTTTAGCCTGGCTGCAGTTTTGGTCTGAGTAAATCAGTCAACGATGTCAGGCCATTGATAACATGCTTAGAATGAGTGTATTAAAGAACTGAGGACTATGTGTAAAATGTCCCCTTTACTTTACCACTGCCTTAACAGCAGCATCCTCATTCAAAAATACAATATTTAAGGACTAGCTTTGACCTTGGAAAATAGTTTTTATAAACAAGTTATCTTACTGATCACTTATCTGAATCACCCACCCCAATTTAAACACAGTACACACTATGGTGTACCTATACAGACAGATGGGGAGTAAAACTCAACATCTAGTATGAACCATCTGTAATAAATGCATATATTATATATTAGAATAAATATCTTCTTAGCATTAAAGGGGTTTCCCTGAGGGTTTTTTCCCATCACTTGTATTCACTAATTTACTAAGGTAATTATGTTTAGCTTGAAATTAATTCTCCTCTGATCCGTATTAACCTTAAAGAATAATTGCTTAATAAACACAGCCCTTACTTCCAGAGGATTTTTATCCTGACTTCACAAAGTGCCATTTAAAAAAATTCTTTCAGTTCCTAAAAAATATTTATGATTTTATTTCCTTTTTCAATACTGAGTGTGGCAGATGAGGCAGCTCCTCCAAGACTTGCTGAGTAAAAACCTATTTAGCTTTAGGACCATACCTCTTCCTTTCTGCCTCACTCTCCTTTAGAGACCCAGATCACAACTCCCACATTTCCAATGACCCTTCATTTTAGGCAACTGTCTCACATCAGGCAAATTCAGTACTATGGTCACCCAGTGGATCCTGGAGAGGGTAAAGTATAGCATCTTCATTACTTAACTCTCCCCACACTATAATTTCCTGATTATATACAGGCTCAAAGGGCCTGCTGCAGGCAACTGAATTAAATATCTAAATTTGGATGGTAAGAGTAGGTTAACCTTAACTTCTTGGGTTTGACATACAGGAAGCTGACAGAGATGTGCATTTTACTGTAGAATTGAGGTCTTCATCAAAGCAGAAATGCTCAGCAATCTGTAGCAGAAAAAGCATGGCTTATTTCAGAGGCAACATGATGATATTTAAGAGAGTTGGAAGACCTGATTTAAATTCCTGTTCTGCCACAGACTTCCCCTGTGACCTTATGCAAGTCACTCAGGGCAAGATTTTTATGGGCATCTGGACATCTAACCCCAGGGGATTTTTAACTAAGTAACTTCACAAATCCAGCCATTGAGCTCTACTCTTGAGTTTTCTATTTGCAAAATGCAGACAGTGGCACTTCCCTGCTCACCTTTTGCCAACAAAAGCTTCTAGGTGGAATCCTCTGTTAAAAGAATAATGTAAGGCTGAGAAACCCAATGCCATGGTCAAAAATTCCACTACTTCAAAATATTCTCTAAAAAGATGATGACTTTCTATAACCCCTTGTTTGGAAGTTTTGGGGACAATTCTTTTGATTCTTTACAGCTCAATAATTAAAGTTTCTTCACAAGCATTTGCTGTCTCCACCTGAAAAGGACAACAGCCATCACTAAAGCAGGCAGGTAAAGGTATACATTATTGTTTCAATTCCCAAAATAGAATACAAATATTTGCAATTCAGATATCTGCCCATTTAAATTTAAAATTGCATTTCCAAGATCTGTCAGGTACTTGAGTCGCACCAAGTGAGGGCAGCTCCAGGTGATGGTAGCACAGTCTCTCTCCCACTCTCTGACCCCGTGTATCCTTTATCTGCCAGGCATGTCTGTGTCCAGGGTCACAGGACATGGAAGGGGACACAGCACTGAACCTGGCACTGAGCTTCTGTTGGAACAACTTAACTTCCTCAAATGGTCTTGCTAGGTGGCACTGAAAGGCTATGGCACTGCGTCACATCCACTCCCACACCACATACAATGACATTTCTGATATGCAGCCCCTGACACAGCTCAAGGCCACACTGTTTCAGAAGCCAAAGCAAAGAAAACTCAGATGGTTTCCATTGATGTTTGTCTACGCTACTGTGATTCACTTTCTACAGACATTTTGCCAATATATCACAACAGAAGCCAGATTTCATCTTGCCATCCTTTCTGGTGAGCAGATGACTTGTGGATATGCCATTCAGCTGGGTTTTCACCTGGAAGAAAGCAGCATGCTGCCTATATTGAAGTAACTTGCTACTAGCTTCAATTGGCACATACTTCTTTTTGCATCATTCTGTGCTCATAGGCATGTCTTGGCTGAATCCGATGGAATATATTTTACATGTATTAGCACTTCCAATATACTGAAAGCTTGAAATACATATGCTGGGCATCACTTCAAATATATATGACCTCATAAGGTTTCATGAATTTTGGATATTAACTTGTTCTGCAGTTATTCTTAGTGTACAGAAATGGAAGGTTTGAATAAGAGTACCTACACTAAACTGTAGTTACATTTGCAATATGTTAAAGGGATCATAGAAACTACACAAATGAAGCTTGAAACCCAGAATGACTTCCAGGAAATGTATGTAAAATGACATTTTATTCACTAAGCTATTCATCATCAGCCCTTGCACAAATTAAACAGGCCTCCAAGAACAGTTTCTAACATATTTTAGCAAGCTACTGCATTGTGGTGAGCAGTACTTTGCCCTTTGAATAGTCCTATTGATTTTAGTTCAGAGTAAGGCTGGCAGAATGGGGACTTAGCAACTGCAGATGGACAGCAATTCCTTTCTTAATTTATATTCACTGGGTCATGTTTGACAACCATTTTTTTTTTTAAAGGAGGATCTGTATCCTCTCAAATCAAATGAAAATCTCCCCAGTGCACCCAGTGCGGGCATTTTTCCTTGTTATTTCCCACTGACTCCTGTTGGAAGATGTTGATCCCACTCAATCAATAGCAAAAGTTCATTGGTTTCCATGAGGCAGGATTTTGCCCTTATTCTCTGGGTATTATTGCTTGATATAGTCATCTTTGGCATATTTCACTATTTCTTTGCCCCAGACTTCATTAATAAAATATTTCCTTCTAATAAAGCTCTGCAGTATAACCCCCAGCATCTTTCTAGGGCACATTTCTTCTTTTCCAAGTTCAACTTTTTGGCAGCCACTCCTCACTTCCATTTTGGTTTTAATCCCAAATCTGTGGCTGCTATGATCCTTGCTTAAGTGATTTCCCTATTGCAGATTCAGTTGCACCTCCAATATGGCTTAATACCATATCTAGAAGTATACCCATCTTTGTCATCTGCTGCACATATTAATTTGGGTGTCACTGTCACATCCTTGATTTCCAGTATTAATTATATAGTTCAATGTATACTTCTTACATACTACTATATTTTACGTGTTGGCATAACTACCATCTCAGATCATCTAACCATAGCAATGAGCTGCAGCAGCCAGTTTACCCCATACTACCTCATTCTCACAAAACAAAAAACAACAGCCTCTCTCTTTGACAGCACATGAAGTAAGTCATGGTACATTTGAATTGCTGTAACATATTCCTTCCCCTGTGAGAGTTCTCTTTACTGTAATCTCCACCACAGAAAAGGGAACTTTTCATTCACTATTATGTAAGCACTAAAAAAACCAGGAGGAAGGTTTCTGTAACATCCTAGGCCAGCTTGTCCCTTGGAAGATAGTAAAGCTTTTTATCTTTGGAATGGATACCTAAAATTAAAGTTTATCCTTCCTACAGTTTTCTACTGGTTTTGTTCCAAATGCAGCAACAAATGGTTTAGCATACTCTGTATAGGTCCTACATCAGTGGGGTACTTGGGTACATCAGCTGGCTCCAATGCAAAAAATGTTACTTACTATTTCATGTTGGGTTCTACCCTAATGTTTCATAATAGTTCATCTTCTTCACTAATAGTTTGGTAATAATATAATATTTTGTTTAAAATCTCACTTCGTTGTGCTTTGACCACACTCTGACTTCCCAATGACAGCCAAGCACCTCCTTCCTCTATTGACAGACTGCTACAACAGGTAGATAGGAATTAAAAACCAGGGAGATGTATTAAAAAGGAAAGGGAACACCACCATCTCCATAAGCTGCTTCCACCTGCCATGCTTTACTTCTGCCTCTCACTCCCAGTTTCCCAGCAACAGCATGTTCACTTAATCCCCCAGTCAATAAACAGCACTGAGCCCAGCAAAGAATTGCTTCAGATGCTTCAACCAAAAGTCTAAAAACAACAGAGCCACTGAAGTGGCAACTCTCACTTTAATGAAATAACATCCCTTGCATGGGATGGCATTTTATAAAGCTTGGATACCATAAATGACCTCCTGTCCTTTTGTGTGTGTGCTGAGAGTACTGGACAGAGTCTAATACCATGTAATTATACCAGAGATCAAGTTGATCCATGACTATTTTTACAGGAAGCATCACAGCAGAGATACAGCCACACTCAGGTGTACCTGTATTTTGCCCTGTGATGGAAACTAAATAAATGATATAACCTTTAATCACCTTTTCCACATGTCTGTTAGAATTTATGTTCACTGCCCGATTTTCAAAGGTGCTGTATAACACAGCCAGAACAATATTTTATGTTGTATTACACTCCTCTTCAGATGGGACATCTGGATATGCTGATGCATTTCATTGCTTCAGTTCTGGGCAAATCAACATCTACCCAACCTGGAGAAGTGCTGCAAAATTCTGCTTCCATGCTGGCATCTCCAGTCATGCTGATGGAAAGATTATATTCTCTTCTATAATAAATAAATTCTCTGTAAGAAAACTCTAAGAATTTCTGTAGTTGGATCAGAACCTGTAATCCAGGAGATTTGACCTGAAATGGGCAATAAAACATTACAGAAGAACACGTAGATATACTAAATTAGTTATGTCAGGAAAGGCTCTAGCTCCTACAGAAGAGCTTTAAAGACTGGAGTCGTAGCTTTCAAAGCTGCTTCAGGCCTTCAGTCTGATACCCACCATAAGAGAAAACCTTTAGAATTCCATGGTGTTATTCCTGTCTTGGAGCTCAACAGTTCGTGTCACAGGTTCCAGGTACCAGAAAGATAACAGGTATTGCAGAACAGTTTTGCACAAGAGTTTTTCCTCTGCTAATAGATCTGCCAAAGATCTCCCAGTAGGATGGAACAGCAAGGTTTCATTGACACTTTACTGGGCTCTGTAGAATATATTTGGATGACTATTGATTTTGCCAGAGAATTCTACATTTATAGTGGGCCTTTCAACTTGCCTATGGAATTTGACAGGGACAGAATTCCTCAGTAAAATTTATAAGATGCTTCAAAAATCTTAGAGATGAGCTTTTCACTTAAGGTTGTAAAATGGTGCCATAAGGAAAGAATTAAGATGCAGAAAATGTTAAGGCAGCTATAATTCAGTCTGTATTTCTGTCAGTAGTGTATTTTCAGCAGTATGAACATCCTCCCAAAGACAGATTTAGTTAAGTGTTTTGTGATACCCAGATAAAAACCTATGTTTTCATTAGGCCAGATCCAAAATTTTATGAAAGTCAACTGAAAGACTATTATTTGCTCAGTTTAGTGAACAGTAACAAAATTCCTATGGAATTAGCCTTGTCCTCATTTTTTCTCTCCAAACTCAACCAATTTGTCAATGAAGTTCCTTCTGAGCATGGCCAGTGACTTTTACCTCTAGCCTCAGAAGTGCGATGGGATCAGCAAAAAGACTTTCTTACTTCTGTGGCACATCCTCTGCTAGAGAAGGCATAAATTGCACTGGTAAATGTACTGAAAATGTTTAATTTCACACCATTATTTTTTGTTCTTTTTTTACTAACTTCACAAGGGATGAAAAGGAGACCTTGATTCAGGTGAGTTTGTCTGATTGAAATGATCTACCCATATGTGTTCTGTGAACTCAAATGGAAGTTAATACTGCTCACTTATTCCTGGCCAGAGCAAGTCACAACCCTACAGCAGCTTTGCTGCATTTAAAAGAACTGTGTTTGTCCCTTCCACTGCAATAAACACTATTTTTGTTTTAGTTTCTATTCATTTTACTTCAGATTTTAATCTGGTATTAGTGAATCTCAGCCACGGGGATGTTTTTAGTGAGAATGGCTATTTCACTGCAATATAAATTAAGCAGTCTCTTTATTAGGCCCATAAAAAGTCTTCAACATTATTATGTTTGTATAGAGTGACTGTGACTTTTATCATCTTATGTAAAGCCTTAATGAGGTCTGAGTGTAAAATGAGATCAGAGTTTTACTTTACCATTTTTTTCCTTTTCTCTTTCTGACCCACGCAGACCTGACAGATAGAGAATACTGATTTAGCTGTTACCTTTCTTTTAGCTTTATTGAAAGATCTCTGCAGGGATAAACAGACTCTTCTGGAGGGTTGGTTTTTTTTGTTTTTAATTAAAAGTGAATACTAAAGGAGAATGATCTGATAATCACATGGACATACATTCACACTCTGAAATTTATATGAAGTTATTTAACAGTGGAGTTTTATGAAGTCCAGCATATTATACTATTGCTCTACTTCTAGTCTGTACGAATACTCCATCACGACAGTCAGTCCAGTTAACTATATATTTTAATCTTTCTTTATTCTCTGGAGTAGTAGAACCTTTCTTCATTACTATTGTGAAAACACATATGATAGCAGTAGTTGGAGTGCAAGGAAAGATTACCCCTGTGCTATGCAAATACAGAATAAAACCCAGTTGTGCCTCAAAAGGTTTTGATGTCAAGCAAGATGCAAACAGAGAAGCAGGTACAAGGTGATAGCATGCAGGCACATGAACAGCATGAAAAGTTAAAGTATGTTTGTAAGAAGTATGCTTCTTGTTCTGCTAGGTTTTGTTTCCTTAATAGGGATGTATTATGAATAGCTGGCATGGAGAATTAGGTGCTTGTATGAGGTAGAAGTAAAAGAAGGCAAAGAGTGAATAGAACAGTCAAAGCTCACCAGTGAGCTCTGGGTGCCCAGAAGACACATCAAGGCTGAAAAGAATCTGAGAGATTGAAGAGAGAGGATGTAATGGTGTGGCTCTGGGTTTTATTGTAAGGCTTCTTCTTTAAATTAGGTATGTGGGGGAATGCAAAAGAGTATTTGTTAAAAGAGCACTGCCTACTACATCACATACTCAGACATGGGGAGAAAACCTTTGTAAGATTCATATCTGTAAGTTCAGAACACAGAAACCCTTCTGGCTTTTCCACAATGCTTAAAATATTGTCTACATGGTTATATTGACCAGGATAATGACAAACAAACGAGTTTCAGGCCCTAAGTATTGTCATGTATCTCCTTTCTGCAGCTATTCTATTTTAGAATAAAGGATTTAAAGGATTATTCTGGAACAGAGCATTCCCACAGGAAAGCAGAGGCAGACTGGCATCATTGCAGAGGAGTAATAACACCCTGTAAACATGACCTATGTTTTACTTCACCTTATGTCAAGGCATTCCAAATCCCTGTAGAAACATTCAGGTGCTCAGCAGCCAAGTTATTATACTGTTGATCTCTGCAGTGCCCTGTTCTTTAGGAAGGTCTCTCTTGCTGCAGTGAAGTGCTGCACTCTCTGGAAACTCAGTGAAACTAAGTCATGTTTATGGCAGGAATCTCTGTCAGCTGCCTGTGATTCTCAGACCATGCATACAGCGAGATAGGACAATAAAGTGTCTGGTGCAAACAAGGGCAAGTGAGAAAAGTCAACTGAGAACTGCTTCAGAGAGGCTCAAACCGGCTTCAGCAAAACTGTTATGGTAAACATCTATTTAGGGGTAACTGGATTTTGCACAGCCAAGCTTAAATGCACTGAGAATCCCATCTTCCAAATGGAATGAGATATTTTTGGGCTGTACTTCTGTTTAAATTCAGTTCTAGAGATTACCCACTGCTGTTGTAGTGAAAGTCTTAATTCTGACATCATCTACCACATCCCATCAAACACAGCACCATATTGGAAACAGTGAAAACCTGATATTGCTACATCCTATTTCTTTTCATCTGAATCACTACAGCTTCTTGAAGTCATTCTGATTAACACCATGGGAGAGAATAACTCCATGTTCAGGAAGGCTTTTCAGTTCATTCATGGCCAATTCTGGTCTTTAGAATCAAGCTACCATTTAGCAATTCGCTACTTGTGTTTCACTTTCATCATCCCTGATTCTACTACAGAAAAACACACGCAATGGAGAAAACTATCCCAGGCAGCAGAACCAGCCAGGTCATAAACCAAAACCTTTTCTTCTTCTGTGCAAAAAGAACACCATGTATGAACTGAGTCCTCAATCACAAAGCCCTAAGTTCTATAAATTCTTCCCTAGAATGGAATTAAGAGTAACAAACGTATCGTGTAACTCAGGTGATCTCTCTGCCACGGTGGCTCAGGACCAGCCTCTTTGAGTACAAAGCAAAGACGGCCATGTACCACTCCAAGGACTTGTCAGTGCCCGCTTTCCATTTCAGATTCATCCTCATGCAGTCTAATTTGCAAATAAAGATGAAATAGCACAAGCTGACTCCTGCTGAAGGAAAAGTCAAACGGACCACTTGTAAATTGTCAATTCTTCAAAACCATATAGAAACTGAACAATAATGAGGATTATTTGTATCTACTGAAAATGCAGACACCAAAATGAGCTTCTCACTGCAAAAGAGGAAAGAAAATAGTATCCACAGATGGAAAAATTTAGAAGAAATTAGGGATCCTCTGAAGGAATTTACACATATTAATCCTAGTGAGGAGCTGAAAGAAAAGGATTAGTTGAGGTTGAAGCTTATTTTTCATAATCAGATACTGTGGGGGTTTGGGTAAAAGACAAGTTTTATTGTACATCCATAGTGGCTGGAATGTTAGGAATGTTGTTGCAACTGTACTATGGTGAATGGTAGCCTGCAGGACATGGAAGGACATGTGCTGTATAAACTGAAGTTCAGTGTCCTCATTGGATGAAATAACTCGCTCATTCATACAGCAATGCAATAAATTGCTTCCCACCTATGTATTATACCATCACTCCTGTGTAAGGATGGGGCTTCATAACCAGTTTAAGCCAATCTAAAACTGCATTGTCACCAAATGGGTCCAACACTAATGTCATTGGGTCCTAATCACTCTGTTAAGTTGTGTTTGTGTGGATACATGTACAGCAAAGTCTCTGAAACACCCGTGGGCAGATCAGTTGCAGTTTAGAACATCCCCAGCTCACTGTTGAGCCTGGTTTTCTCTATGAACCAGCTTGATCTCTGCTGCTGTCACAGTCTGACACTACCATAGGCAGTGCTTAATAACATTGAACTCATATTAGATTCTTGAGTACAGGTTTGGTTTAGGAAAATGATGCTGACCGCTTTCAGAAACAAACACAAACACCATGGATTCACTATAAACAGACCAGAAAAAGAACATCTTTTCCCAAACTAATTCTGCATGATTGTGTTGCTGGGATGTTCCCAAGCTGCAATGTACTATTTGAATTTGCCCAAAATTAGTTTTGAACAGTAATTTGCATACAGAAACAAAAAAAAAGAGTGGTTTGGGAATACATTACAGCTGGTTTCTGCCAAACATGCTGTCCAGGGCTTTATCTGTAACATTTTCAGCAGTAGTTGGATCTCGTAATACTTCATTCCCTAGCCTGTATTTATTACAGTACGAATCAGCATAAAAAAGGAAGTGCTGTTCTTCACTCACTCTCCTGAATGGCATTGCTTTTAAAGTACAGCTGTATACCAGATGCAAGCAAATTAAGGCATTTAATTTCCTCTCCCTGTGCATACCTCCCATTAACATTAATGGCAGCTCAGTATGGAAGGAGGGGGAGAGCTACTGTGAGCAGACTGAACACAACAGCTCACTCATTTCAAATAAAGCTGGTTGTGTCCAGAAGAAAGGCAGAAAGAGAGTCACATCACATCACACTTCTGCTTCAGCATGTGAGACATATGAATTCATATTTGATTGACTTCAGAGCCACCATGGACATGGTGTGCTAAACAATGTTAACCCTCAAATGCATCATGTCAATATTCAGTAAAACTTTAAAGTTATTGTATATAAAACCAGTTATTGGCTTCATCTATTGTAAGGTGCAGCTCCTGTGACAGTTTCCTGGAAATGATTTAAAGAAAAACAATCTTTTCCCTGTTTTGTCAGTTGTAGTTTTTAATCTACCTGGATTACCAGATGTTTTGTTCCCTCTGGTTTGTCAAGGGGACTTTCACACATACTAATAGTTGGGGAAGATCAGAAGCAAAACAGTGTATTTGGAATTTGCTATACACCTGTATTTGCCAACCATGGGTATAACTCCACCAGTTAGGCCATTGAGGGAACTGGCAGAGAAGCTTTGCAATGCACAGAATGCCATGGTAATTGTACTTGGAAGGCAATGGTTCAGGCTGCTTTATCTGAATTACATGGCTTGATTCCAGAGCTGCACAGAAAGACTCTTTGGGACATCTCTATCACCACTTTATTTCAGGCAGAATCATATTAATGTCTCTATTTTACTGTTGTCCATTGTGGTTTAGACTGCCTTCATGCTGGGTGGCATCTAGATGTCATTAATGAAAAACTGTAAATGTTGTCCTGTTAGTCTCATTCTCTGCACAGTTTTATCAAATGAACTTTTAAATCACAGAATGGGAACAATTAGAAAGACCCTTCCAAACGTCCTCAGTCATCATTCCTGAATTTCTGTTACTGTGAGGAACAAAACAATCTTTGGCTCCTTTGAGAACCAGTGCCACTCTCCTGAGCAATGACTGAATGGGGACAATGCAGCATGTGTAACTATTCCATGATCCAGCAAAGAAGTTTATTTTTCAGTTCCAGTTTAAATTCCAAAGCATGTATCAATAAACCAACGTAGCATCTCTCAGAGTTCCTTTTGACACATTTAGCAGCTCCTCCAACCCACCAACAACCCTGGAATAATAATTCCAATATTTCCTTTCTGTTCCTTACAGTGATTCTAAACAATATATACTTGTCAAACAAGATATTTATATGCATCTTACCTGATACAGGGTTTGAACAGATTAAGAGTTTCTTGGAGATCATTTCCTATGACCTGGAGATTCAAGTGACACAGAGGAATTACAGGATTGTCGTGGTTTAAACCCAACCAACCACGCAGCTCATTCACTCACTCAACCCCCCTTTCTTG
>NDXB01018559.1:4728-28987 GCA_002631895.1 Agapornis roseicollis
AAAAGATACAAAAAAAAAAAAAACCAAAAAAAACAGTAAATCAGAGGTATTAAACAAATTCTTCTTGAAAAGATGCTGTATAGACTGAAATTCTCTAGCTTGGAAATAAATGGTGGAAAAGAGAGTATGTCAATGATCTATAAAATCATGAAAATATACCGAAGGCAAACAAAGAAGTACTCACTGTTCTTCCTAATAAAAGCAAGGGTACCTAATAAAATTTATAGTAACAGAGGAAGCAGGTTTTCACTCAACATACAAAGGAGTAGAAGCCAAGAAATAGAGTAGGTAAAATCTATTCTCAATTACAGTACTGGTTATTAAAACATTGTGATTTAAATACATCTTTTGGTTGAGAAGATTTCTATGCTGACAATTGTGTTTTTAGGAGAGTACTAAATGCATAGCTCTATACTTCTTTGGGGTTTATAGTCTTCATTTGGCATCTGCAATTAGCAGACAGATACTGGAATAGACAGCATTAAGACTCTTTTTCCTACATTTGCTGTTTTCTCTATATTTTCCATGGTCTGCTGCATGATTTAAACAAAAAGCATACTGTTCAGACCTTTCTTCTTCTTTGCAGTATTCTCAAGACATTTTTAAGTAATTCTCAAACACTAGCATCCATAACAAGATCTGTTCAGCAAATTCTGAATCCACTGTGTCTTTTCTACATAGCAAATACAACGGTTTTTCCAAAGAATAATCACCTACGTGTGGTGACAAAAAGCCACTCAGGTCGTGTGGAGACAAAATCCTTGCAACATTCCCTTCTTAAGATTCTCTAATTCCATGAATTATGAATTATTCCATGAATAATGTTTTGTGTCTAATATAATATCTAAAGTCTATTGCAGGATATACATTTAAGTAAGTCAAGACCAGTAGGAGGATACACATTAGTGGTTTTGCACTTTACAATGGTGTTCTGTGCCAGAAAATGCTGTTTTGATCCCTGTTACACTCTCAGGGTATTTGAGGACCATTTTTTTCTGAACAACCAAGGGGATGGCTTCTTAGCTCAGACAAGGGCAATACTCAAGTCCTGAAATAAATAAGTTTCTGCTTTACTGAAGTTCTCCTACAAGGCCACTTAACCCTTCATATGAGGGCAGCTGGTGAGGATGGGTCACCATTGTGCTGACCCAGGTATATTGATGTCATTAGCAGTTCCTTCAGCATCCTCTTGGGCTCTCTGAATCATTCTGCATTGAAATGTCAAGGAATATGGGACTGAAAAAAAAGTGTTCTGTTTGGCTGAGAACATAGCAAACATAGAGCCATCTTACATACAGGATGGAAGAGGACTAGGAAATGCAAGCAAATGAATTTTGAATGACTGACAGCTTGGAGCTTCAATATACCTGCTTAAAGCTTTTGTGGGAGTAAGTGTAAAATCCCTAAGGTCCAGAACAAACAAACTGGAGACATAATGGCAGGGTGGCCCTACAAAAAAACCAATGTGTTCTTAAGGCTGGCAATCACCATAACAAATTGTTAAGACTCACTTAAAAGTTTGGGGTGTACTTTAGAATTGCCTTTCTGAAATTGTTGTTTACTGAGCGTCAAATAGGAAGATTTGTGTATTTTACATAACTTTGGTGAACTGAGAATATCTCTGGTCCAACATAGACCTTACACATAGAAATGAACAGGCTGAAAAATGGGCAGTGTTACCACAGCTTCTCAGCCAGCCTTAAAGGCATATTAAAATCTTTTGATGTCTGGGATACAATCTCTTCCTTCCAGCTCTGCAGCTATTTTTATTTTGACAGGCACTTTTGTACACACTTTAAAGTAAAAGTATGGATACGAGTAAAGCTCAGTATTTGCTGTTATATTTAAAGTGGTTTTTTGAATGTTCTCATAAGATTAAATTCCTAGATAACAAGACAACCTCTAACCAGTAGCGATAGAGAAAAAACTTCACCAATGAGATGGTGATTCCAGAATTGTATGCATTTTAATATTTTTCTCCATTCTCTGAAGCACTGATAACAGTTCCCTGTGAAAGACAGGACAACAGAACAAATAAACTACTGATTTAATTTACTATGGCAGCTCCTATGTTTCAAACTCAGCTTGCCCTGCTTCTTCTCATCAGAGGAGACTTCTAATGTCAGTACCATTGTGTTCTCTCTGATGATTTCTCCACACTGACATACTGGTAAACTGCAGACATTGCAAGCTGTCTAGGTTGAGGTTTTTTGTATACATTCATGCTTAAATGTCTGGGACATATTCACATTTCTTTGTATATTCTTCTTTTATAATTGACACAACTCTGTTGTTCCACTGTTCCTCTGTTCCTTCACTTTTACTTATGTATGATTGCAAAATTTTATATATGACAATTGCAGGATTGTATTATTCTTATTTTCTGTTTTATACTACTTATGAAATTTAAAGACTTACAAGGATTCTGATCCATTACAAGTCTGTAGAGACAGTAAGATTTTTTTGTTTCTGATTTCGCAATTTCTCATCATTCATCAATGGAATACGTAGTAACATTCTTTTTTTGCTTTCCATCTTTTGTATGCCCTAAGAATAGATTGAGAGCAGCCCTGAGAAGAAGGACTTGGGGGTGTTGGTCAATGAAAAACTGAACATGAGCTGGCACTGTGCACTTGCAGCCCAGAAAGCCAACTGTATGCCTGGCTGTGTCAAAAGGAGCATGACCAACAGGTCAAATGAGTTGATTCTCCTTCTTTTTTATGAGATCCCATGTGGAGTACTGTGTTCAGATCAAGGGTTCCCAACACAAGAGGGATGTGGACCTGCTGAAGTGAATCCAGAGGAGGGCCATGAAGATGGTCAGAGGTCTGGAGCTCTCTTTGTATCCTATGAAGACAAAGAGAGATGTTCAGCCTGAAGAAAAGAAGGCTTCAGGAAAACTTCCAATACCTGAAGAAGGCCTACGCGAAAGCTGGAGAGGGACATTATACAAGGGCAGGTAGAGATATGACAAGGGTATACAAGGGCTTTAAACTGAAAGAGGGGAGATTTAGGTTAGGTATTAGGAGGAGATTCCTCACTGTGAGGATGTTGAGGCACTGGACCAAAGTTTCACAGAAAAGATGTGAATGTCCCAGTCCTGGAAGTGTTCAAGGCCAGGCTGAAAGGGGCTTTAAGCAATCAAGTCTAGTGGAAGGTGTCCCTGCTCATGGCAGTAGGGTTGGAAGTGGGTGATCTTGAATATCCCTTCCAAAACAAATCCTTCTATGATTCTATGTGATAGTGATTCAGCTCTTTTACATTCATGTCCTTTTTTTTGGCTGGAATAGAGTTACTTTTCCTAACTGCTGGAAGAGTGTTGTGTTTTGGGTTTAGTATGAGAATAATACTGATAACACACTGATACTAAGTAGTCCTTACTCTAAAACAAGAACTTTTTCATTTCTCATGTTCTGTCAGTGAGGGAGGGGCAAAAGAAGCCAGCAGGGAGTACAGCTAAGACAGGGGTATTTTGTACCACAGAACATCATGCTCAGTATATAAACTGAGGGACGTTAGCCAGAAGGCATTGGATAAACTATCAGCAGGTGGTGAGCAATTGTATTGTGAGTCACTTTGGCATCCTGATTTTTTTTTCATTATTATTATTATTATTATTATTATTATTATTATATTTTACTTCATTTACACTATTGAACTGTTCTTATCTCAACCACAGGTTTTATCTTCTGATTGTCTTCCCCCACACCACATGGGACAGGGAGTGGACTCGAGGAGAGGGAGTGAGCAAGCAGCTGTGGTGTTTACCTGCTGGCTGTGCTTAGATCACACCATTCATTTGCATCAAAAGGTCCTTTTTGTCCATTATTCTTGCAGTGCTCTTTGCTTTTCTTTATTTGTCTAAGTTCTGCTTTACTATTTACTGTTACCCTTCTATCTCAACCTCCAGTTGTTCTTTGGTTTGTCCTGATATTTTAGGACCAACCATCAATTATTACCATAATCTTTTGCAAGTAGGAATTTACAGGCTAAGTTGCCTAGGTATAATCAGATGAAAACACAGATGTCTCCATATCTTAATCTTCATGAAAGTTATCATAGCCCATCATTTCTTGGAAAGTGCATTTCTGAGGTTTTTAAAATGCTTTCCTGAAAGGTTTCCTCTCAGTACCTCTAAGTGTTACAGAGTATAGTATTGATTTTGACATATCTTATCTTTCTCCTCCATAATATATTTAGAATAAAACACGGTTTTGTTCGGTTTTATTTATTTCTTTACACTGAAACTGGAGGATAAGTGCAAGATTTGTCTTTCTGAGATCCTTTTTTCTTTGAGGACACTGATATGCCTTGTTTTGGGGCTTTATCTTCTGGATCTTTTACAATAGTGATTTTCTTTAGAGCTTACAGCCTCATTTATGTCATACACTTAATATGTGGTCTTTCAATGGGACTTTTTAGTTTTAATGAATACTAAAAAGAAGTATATTGAATCTCCATTAAATCTCACAATTTCTAAATATTAGCAAAAAGCCAAGACACTTCAGTCCAGAATTTTCTATGGGTTTCAGACAGCAAAAAGTCACTGGAGTCTACCAGTTAGAATCTTTCTGCTCTCACTGATACTCTTCAGTGATGGTCATTTCTTTGTATTTGAATTAAGAGCTCCTCACATTTAGACATCTGCCCTTATTTTTTTTTATCCATCTACCTTATGATCAATAGCTCTTCAGCTATATGTTTCAATTTATCAAATAGGTCCCTTGTGATTCCAAACTCTTGTTTTTTTCATTGTAAAATCATGTAGGTCCAAGTCAATGGGACCACTTTCAGTCCACAGACCTTTTATTTTCTTCCCTGTTTTATATTATCTTCCAAAAGATTTTTTTCATGAAAGAGAACCATGGCAGGTGCCAGTCATAGCACAGTGAGGTGGAGGGAGGGTGAGATTTGTATGTGTTTATAGGAATCCCAGTATATAATTCAGCATCATTAAGAAAGCAATTCTTAACATTTTTCTGTAAATAACTCATTTTTTTCTTTCAGATTTATAATCTATTAATGCACAGAACTAGACCAGGAGACCCCGTTTGGATGTCATTCTGGAGCGTCTTTTCTCTGTGCTTCCCTCAATGGAAATCATATACACCCCCAACATTTCTGAGGTCTGTAATGCCATACTGTCACTTAGGGTCACTTTGGGACAAGAATTCTCTTGTTCTCAGGACAGAAAAGAATGAGTATTTTATCTTTTTTCTCTGTTGCTTACAAAGAAGAGGCCACCATCACATGGGAGGCTTTGGGAGACTGCCATGGTCTTGTCTGTCTGGATCTCTCAAAGGTCTTCAGAGGAATTATGCACTCAGGCATTCATGTAGTGGTTTCACTGGTTGTGACAACACAAACAGAGGACAGAGCAGCAGCTGGAATTCATAGCAAGTTAGTGTAGCTATGAGCCTTTACAGTTAGTAGCAAAACCTAAGTTATTCCTATGGCTTTCTCTTATTCATATATAACAGATGATATATGAGTCAGAAACCTCTGTGTAATCGAAAAACTCCACTGTGGTTGCACATATATTCAGAATTCAGTATTGCCAGGTTCTGAATGCCAACAGGACAGGATGTCTTTAACACTATACTTTGGTAGCTCTACTTAGTCACCTGACTAGTATGACAGTGCTATGTGGTCATCCTTCACATGATCAAAGACATGTGGTTGTCTTGGGAAGCCTCCTTGAGGTCTTCAGTAGTTGCTTGGGGGTGTATTAGTTTAGTACTCACTGCTGTAAATGAACCAGTGCATTTGTTCCCTCACTGAAGTACCTAAATTTGAGATAAAAAAAAAAAAAAGGGCTTTTGCTAAGGCATATTTTAGTACCAAATGTGAAAACCAGAATTTCAGCCACACAGTAATATTCAAAGAATCTCTTCTTCCATATAAGTATTTTTTTTTTTTTTTATAAAGGACACAGTGCATGAACTTCAATGGAACTATTGGGCCAGGAAGATCCAGCAAATTAGCACGGACTTGTCAGTCACAAATTTAACTATCTTCCATGGCTTTGATTGCAAGATTAGAAAATCCATGCCAAAAGAATTGAAAAAATGTAGATGAAACAAAATCAAAGATGATTAAATTAAAATGAAGTAGGTTTTCAGGACAGATACAAAGAACTTTTTTCAGACTCATTACATTCAGTTTGAATCATTTACTCAACCAAGACCATGCTTCATCATAAAGAAGGTTAGAGCTGTTTAAATTTTAAGTGATATCTAAGAAAGTGGCAAGGGTATTCCTGATTTTGACACAAATTTTAAGACATAAGAAAATAAAAGTTGGAAAAAATTGCAGCCCTTTCTGATGCTTTTCACTGTAGAAGACAGGAAAACAATCAGTCAGGAAGATATTTTGAGCTGTCATTTTTAGGAAAAGCTTTTGTTCTGGATCCTGACTGTCTTCCCAGATCTGAAAATGGCATGTCACTGGGTGGTCAGAGACCCTCCTTTCTATTGCAACAAGAACTTTTGTTATAAGGAACTAAAGTGGCTACAGAAGACAACCATAAGGACTTTAGAAGTCTTTGTTAGTGAGTATACCTTGTACACAGCTACAGCAGAAAGTAACAAGCTATAAGCATTTTCATACCTTACGTCAGTGATTAAAATAGTCACTTCTTGACTTGCCCAGATCAAAGAAGTCATAAGCCAGGTGCACTGCTTTTTAATGTGAGAGATAAGGTCTTGATGAATAGTTTTTCTTTCTCTCAAGGGAACTAACACCTTTCCAGTGTTGGCCCCATCCTACCTACAAGTTAACCCTCCTTAGCTTCCTGTGTATCATAACCACAAGAGCACCCTTGTCAGAGTACATGTATTTGGCAAGATGATGAAGTCCTTCTACAGTTCCTTGTTACATACCAAAGCTATTCATATCAACTACAGTTTCATTTTGACAAGCTGATAGAATCCTTTAAATTCCTATATATCAGCAAAAAGATTCCCAAGAGCTGCAGCTATCACCAAAACAAGCAATGTAAGAGTTTATGGTGCACATAGCTGAGAGATGAGAAAGTCTGTGCACTGGTCCATGATAATGCATAGGTGTCTGTTAGTCTAAGCAAGCTTCTGAAAAGGATTAAGCATTTTTATAGATCTTTTGGCAATGCTTATAGCTGAGGTATAATGTCAGACCAGACAGAGCTGGATAGAAAATTTCATCTCATCAGACTGATGTTGTACTGAGCTATTGGTCTCTATCAGCCAAAAAGCTTACGGAAACAGAGAATGTAGACAGGTAAGCAAAAAGAATAGCATTTCAAATGAAATATAAAATAATTAAAAAAAAAGAAAAAGAAAAAGGAATTAATCATCTTCACATTATTTCATTCAACAATTAGGCCTAATTCATAATATGCAGGCTTTGGCCTATTCATCTCCTATTTTATTTATGGGCTTTTTTTACCCAGTTTTTGTTTTGCTATAGTTCTTAGATGACATCAGTACACCTTTTTCTGAAGTATTGCTATTGTCCCTGACTCCTATTTGAACTTCTTGCCAATATTTTTCACCTTCAACTACTGTTTATATCCTTTCAGTATATTCTGAACTAGCGTTCAGAAAATAGTTCAGGCACTATTATTATTGTGTCCAGATCTCAGAAACATAAGTGCTGGAAGGGAATACCCTATCTTGTTCCTGTGATGGCAACTATGAATCTAATGTGCAAATGTCCTGGGGTGGGGGAGAAGGATTGGGGAAGAAGAGCGTATGTGCCTCAACAATAAATTCAATTTTCATGTCACTGCATCACTACTCAGTGATTTTAACTACAACATAGTGACTGTGAAGTGTATGTAAGCCCTGATTGAGTTGCTACTCTCTGATTCTTCAAAAGCCTGCAGTTCTTGTGAAATTATACTGCACTTTTAAATAGAATTTTTTGGATGTACTGCTACTGCAACCACTCAAGTGAAAAAGAGGAATCTTATCTAGACCACTTCATGTATTTGAAAGATCATAAAATACCCATCTCCAAAGACAAAAATCTCAAAAGTTGCAGTATACAGTCTAAAAAAAGGTAGAACCTTGTTCTCTTTTTCTTGGAACACTATATCTATCTAACTGAGCTTTCCTTCTCTTTGCAGATAATATATTTATCAACATCTATTATTTAGTAGTTTCATATATTTGCTTTTCAAGTCCAACATAAAAAGTTGAAACAGATGAATGTAAAAAGAGGTCTCAGCTTTACAAAGGCTGAATAGCAATCAGACATAGGGCAGAATAAAGCCATCCTAAATTATTAACTGCAGCAATTCATATATTCAGTTCAGTCTGCTAAAGGCAGTTAGGCTTGTTTTGTTCCATGTTTTGCCAAAAGGTAAGGTGTTTAAGTGATGGAAGTGCAGCTACTTCCTCTAAGAAATACCAGCCTGAAAACAGCACCCCAGGCTGACGAATAATGTAAAATGAATAAACTACATAATCTCTTTTCTAGTTTCTGCTCCAAGGACAACACATTCACCTGTACAGCTGTGTCAATTCCTGGGTAAAAGTGCATTACCACAATGGCTTTTGTAGATAATATTACCTGTGCAAAATTTCTTTCCTTCCAGGTCTTTTTAGTGATGCTATACTCATATCAGTAAAGGCACTGCCACAAAAAGAAACAGTTGGCTAACAAGCTTTAGAGTTTCCTATTAATTTATTTGTACAGTAGACTTAACAGCCATCCTGTGCATTACTGCAGGGAGACAGTAAACAGAAAGTATTCGAAAAGAAGCAATAAAATGCAAAGAATGTCATCCCTTTTTGGAATCCTTCTGCAGCTTCCTGAAAAGTTACTTTTAGGTTGCTTTATGGGCAATAAAATCCTTAACACTCCATTCTTTCACAGATTGCTCTTTAGGTTTAAATATGAGGTCATAACAATGAAATATTTAACAACAAACTGCTTGTTAATGGACCAGCTCTGTGGCAGGCCTGAAGCTTGGAGCATATCTAATGAGAGAACCCACTTGTGTGAAACTGTAAGACTGGTAAAGGAAGAGAAGGGTCTTCTCAGGAGTTTATACTAACCTGCTACAAGGACAGTCTATATATGCAAAACCATTTCTTAATGTGAATTCTAAGTATTAGTAAGGTGGATTTCTTTCAATTGGGAAATTCATCATCTTTCTTCTTTTAAATATTTTAAGTTCTAGGTTTTGTAGGATAGCATAAGCCAAGAAGACAGAATATATTGACATTTTATTAATACAGCTGTTGTAGTGGTGGTCCATAATGTTGGAACTATTCTGGACAATTTAATATTACCAGTAACTGCATTTATCATGCTAGTATTTACACAACTGTTTTGTTTTAGAAAATCTCTATTCTGTCAAAGACTGACATATCTCTCTGCTGCAGTCTTTCAGAGAAACGCAAATGTTTTTGTTCTTTCTGCAGGGTTTTTTTTTCATACGTTTTATCTCCATGTTTCCAAAGAACTCTCAAATTCATAACTTCTTATTTAGGAGACCTAAAGAAGAATTATGCTAAATTCTTCTTGCAATGTTTATGACATGGACAGAAAATGGTGAAGAGTAGTAAAAAGTAAGCCAAAAACTCTTAAATTGTGTACTTTGACTATACAATTTTCAGCTGCTATCTAATAGTTAGGATACTCAGATAGAGTTAAGGTAAGCATTTTAGATTTAATTTCAGAAAAGATGTTGCATATGTTTGTATGCTAACAACATATTTCCCCAAACATTTATTTACTCTAATTTAATTTTTTCATAATTCATTTTAAGACATACCCTAATTTTAGTAGCTCACCTTAAACAGAATTATTTCAAAAGGTAAAGTACCATCAAGAAAAAAAAATAAAAATAGCAGAGCTTTTCAATTTTTATTTGTTTACTGAAAAAAAGCAGTGTTTCTGTTCATGGAGTAGTGTCCTCAGACATTGCAAACACCTGAGGTACAATAATAACACATATTGTAAAACATGTTGTAGGTATTGCCAATAGCGCTTTCGCTATCAGCATGAACCTAACAGTAGTAAAGATCAGATGCTGAAACACAGATGAAAGAAGGTGTTTTCTCCCCGTTTGGGTACTGGACAGTACAGTAGATCCTTCCAAGACATGGCTGCTCCTAAGAAGAATTTATGTCCCATCTTACTAGATTATTTTTAATTAACTTCTTATTTTCCTCTATAAAACATAGTCCTTTGGACTATATGATTTATAGGTAATGATAACAGATTGATGCAAAGGGTTAACCATTGTAGAGGGGGGTTAGGGTTAAGCTGCTTGCTTAACAATGTTACTGCTTGTTCATGCTTATCTACTGGCAATGTATAAGGGGGTAAGTTAAGCCACTTGCCTGACAATGTTACTGCTCGTTCATTCTTATCGTACTTGCCATGTGTGCTAGAACAAGATGCGAGGACATGGATATTGTTAAGAGGTAGGGACTGTTACCTGGTTCCCATTCTTTGGGTATCCGTACTAGCTGAAACTGGCTTTGGGGTTTGGACAATGACCAGGTCACCAGGAAGCATGCTCAATGACTAGGGGTGAAAAGTTCAGGCTCAAGAAAGATTTGTTTACTTCATCTTGAGACCCTCGCCCACGACCACCAGGAGGCACTGCGCAAGTACAAAGGACTTTTTAGCTCATTATAATACAAAGTGGGGATAGGACACGAATATGCATAGGCGTGTTGGGTAACCTCATGCGTATGTATAACTTTAGAGGATATATGTAGAGGGAAATGACACTGAGGTGCACATGCCTTTGGAGGAGCAATCCCCCATGCACCCCAGCGCTGAACAAAGCATACCTACTTTACAACTTTAACGAGTTGTGGAGTCTTTCCGCCTATTAGATAATGGACTGCTGCACTAATGGTGGACATTCAGAAAAAGAATACTATTAAGCGATGTTCTGCACACCATGAAACAGTAACATTGTGGAAGAAATGTGCTGTAGTATTTTTCCATCGCCATTATATGCTCTCTCCAGGACTCAGACAATGCAAGTATGAATACCTAAAATAATTTCCTCTATCTGTTAGAAATGTGAGAAGGAACATTTTTTTATTTATTTTTTTTTTCTTTTACATTTGAAACACAAAGTTTTATAAAAACTTACAGTGTTACCCTGTATGAAAATTATCCAGACAGAGTTAGCCCTATTAATGCACATATACTTAAATGGAGCTAAAATATATTCTTCTTGAGCTTCTGTGGGTAGAGACAGACATCTACCCACCTAGAGACATCTGTAGAGACATTTGAATGGAATGGAGTTACCCAAGATTTACACTGGCACCTAATATAAAATTCATTCTGTACTTTAAATATTCACCTGTTATTGAAAATTTGAGGAACTTGCATAGATATTATCATATGGTTTGAATAATTTCAACAGTATGTATATATATATATCAAAAAATGTAAAATTAAGAGAAGTTAATTCCTCATGTAGATTCTGTATTTAATACATAAAATAAGAAGTAGACACATATAAAATAAGAAGAGTGCATTTATAAAACTTTAGAAGTTTAAAATCTTGGGCCTTTTCCGTCACTCTTTCTTTTCTCTTAATAATCTTTTCAACTTCTTGAAACTGCAGTATAAAGATTAGTTTCTCCAACGTATAAAGATCTCAGCTGCTAAGTGAAAAATTTTTTGTACATTAGTAAAAATATTGATGACTACAAAGATCTGTGTCAATAGGAGTTGTGCTATGGCAGGTGACTGCTGATTGCTAGTGAAAACAGTACAGCTCTTAGTGCTAACTAATTTTTGCTACATTTCTCAGAAGAGATACGTATGTATTTGGTGCACCTGAATTATCATTTTAATTCACTTCTAACTCAGCTTTGGAAGCAAATTTTCTGACTAACCCTGCAAATGTGCTTTGATTCATATTTCAGAGCAGCCTCTGGGTTACAAACTGGGGTCTTTTGGATTAATCTAAAATAGAAAATGAACTCCAGGGGTACCTCTAACGCTCTCTAACCACTGCCAGACATTGAAATCATGGGATCAGCCTAGAGACCACCTGAAGTAATAATCCTTCTAAATGCTTATGGTGTGAATGTCAGCTCCTTGGTGCCATCTGCTTCTCTGCAGATACAATCGTGTTTATCTGCACTACTTGCTAATGTAGACATCATCATATTCCTATCCTGTTTCAGCTCATTTGTGTCCATGGCTTGAGCAGTTTACTTGAAACATGTACCAGATGTCTCTTTTCTGTGGTAGTTTTAGACTGCTACCTGACAGAAACCATAAAAATCCCACATGAACTCCTTCCTTTGTGACTTTGATACTTCAGACAGTAATAAGGAATAATTTTGTGGCAAACTGGGAGATTTTCCTGCTCACACAATTTTTTATAAATATTCTGGATAATAAAAATATGGGTAGAACTCTGTGTCCTCATCTGTGATTTTACTGTTACCCCAGAATTACATAGTTGTGATCTAAGCTATTTCTTCAACCTTCCTTCTCTTATCGCTGCATGTATTAAAATGGTCTCAGTCATTCCAGCTCAGACAATCTCTTTATTCTTCTATTAAATTTGTCTCATGGTTCTTCAAATTTTGGAGAATGCAGAATTTCCATATGTGCTTTCTTGTGGGTTGCAGTCATCTCAGATTTATTTTGTGGTTTTGGGGTGGTTTTGTTGTGGTTTTTTAATTTTTTAAGCCAACATCCTTTTCTACCAGTCTAATAGTCATGAGATGTCCTACTCCCATTAGTTATGCAAAAAAAAAAAAATAACAATATTCTCTGTGGTAACAAGAGGCTTGAAAAGCAACATCTTTTTTTGGTTAATTATTTGAAAAAACTTTTTCGGTTTGTTTTAGTTTTTGTTTCAAGTTGGGTTTAAATAAGTAATATCAAAATCTATAGCATCATAAAAATTATTTTTAATAAACATACACTTCAGGCTCAACTTCCATGCTATGTATCTGTTCAAAAAGCTTGAAAAAGGACTGCATTGCTGTGCTTGGCCATCATATTTACCATAAATTAAAGCATTCAATTGACTGTTCTATAATCAAAGTCAGAAAATAAACTTCTATTTTTCTCAAATTCACAAGTTGGAAAGTAAAACTACAAAGTGATTTTTACTTTTTTTGTAGTAGGTGAGCAACACTTTATCAAAATTAAAAGAGACATTTTGATCAGAGGTAATCACAGCTCTGATTTGAAATGAAGGTAGAGGGGACTTTGCATAAGTTAATGGGAAAAGGGAAATCTAATCTGACTTGATCCAAGTTCCCTCTGCTTCTGCTCAGGAGAATTTAAAGAAGATATTGCTTGTTATGCCACTGAAGAAAGTAATTCAACCACTAGAGAATGTCTAAGCAAAGTTCTTTTGAATACTTTGCTTCATACAAGACTGACACAACCATTTTTTATAGACAGCAGGTCAAAGCCTTCTCAAGGGTTGTTCAGGCAACAAAGTTGCATGAGTGAATTCTAAACACTCATAAAAGGTTCAGATAATAGGCATTCAAATATCCTGATTCTGCCTGAAATTAATTTCTGTTCCTTTAGAAATGTGCTTTTCGCTCATTCATGCACATTTTCAGGATTATCTAAGTTTTGCTTTTCACAGGCTGTGAGCCAGGCTGATAGAATCAGTGCATTCAGCTCTTAGTAGATAGCAGTAGAGCATGAATACGTACTGGAGAGCAGAGGAGCACAAGCAGAGTTTTCTTTGTTATATCCATTTACAGCGGGGAGAGGGAAAATCCATTGTACTTATAGCAGGTTGTACCTACCAGGTGTAGCTGGAGAAACCAGGGAATATTAAAAAAAAAAAAAAAAAAAAAAAAAAAAAAAAACCCACACAACCAAAACCAAAACCAACTAAACAACAAAAAAACCCAAAACCCTAAAACCCTGACTTGAAATTAGTCTTGCAATTTAGCTGCGATTAACTATGGAGAAGAAATCACCACATCCTTATAAAAACTCATTAAATAAGGTTTCATTGTATACTGATGTGGAAAAAAATTGCCATAGACATTTAAGACATAAGTGTGTGCAAACCCTCAAATCGGCCCTTCTTGGTGAAGATATAGTCTGAAAGCTGACTGGAAAAGTTCATTTTCTTTTGGAGTAACTGTTTCAGCTTGGGCTGTGAACTGTAATAGCTCACTCTGGACGCACACATTATGCACTCACAAAATGAGTGCTGCAAAGATTTCCAAAGTTCACTGTGGAAAGAGATCAAATTAGCTGTCTCTATTTCTTTTCCCCCTTCAGGGACTCAGTCTTTGTATATCAAAAAATGAAAACCTATGAAACTACTGACAGAACACTAGGAGAATTCCTGAGACAGTGTAGGAAAAATGAAGTTTCAACCCACTGTGGGAATAATTTTTGTTTCTTTTCTCACCCATGCTCTCAGAATGGAAAATATTATTTCACTAAGAAGATATTAAATATAAATAAATATGTATTTCTATACCATCTTACCTTGTGCCATGATGACAGACGTAGGCTAGTTTTCATTATTCAATCCCTGAGAAATTTTTCTGCTGCTCTTATTTTTACCATTTACATAAGCAGGGGAGAAAAGAAAGATAGATTTTCTATTGCAGCCTTTAGATTTTTGTTTTACCAGAGCTGTTAACTGAACTTTGTTTATTTCTTAAGCAAATGATGGCCCCAATTCTGTAAACTCCATATGCATGATTTCCTTGTTAGTCTGCAGGAATAAACCCTTTAGACAATTGCAAGCAAAAGCTTTTCTTATTTAATTAGGAAGCTACAAATACATGAGGCAGTCCTCCAGGAACAACTAATTGCACAAGTCAAGGGAACTGTTTAACTGGAGTGATTGTAAGGCTGCTGAATATGAGGAAAGTCACAAATTCAATGTGGCAGATACTGCTTTGGTGCCATGAATACATTTTTTAAAATGCTTACCCTGTAGTAATGCAGTTTGATATGTCCTTAAAAAAAATAAATATATTCTATTTCTCTGTGGAAAATTTTGAAAAGCTTTGAATTTCAAAACAATTCTGCTTTCCCATCATATTTGGTGCAAAATTATTTAAATAGGGCATTGTAGGTAGAGATATGTATAGTATAACAGATATACATGTCTAATACATAGGTATATATATCTTAATAGAGTATTCTGGTTTTGTTTTAAACTTTCAGTAAATGCCCTCTTTAAGATTCAGCATATAACTTTCACAACCATGAAAAAGATACATGGTGTTTACAGAAAAAAAAAATGCATTATGATTTCATGACATTATCTTGATGCCAATTTATTCTGTTTCTAAAATGATGCATGATAAGTACCCCAACTCTCCAATCAGCCGTAATGACTAACACATCCTACTTCTGTGAACTGTATGTGGGATACATCTGGGAAATTCTGATGAGGTTGCACCAAGATCTCAAAAGAAAAATTACATTTATCTAAAGGCATTAATGCAAAGCTCTTCTCACCTTTCCTCATCCCATTAGTTGGACTAGTAGAAAGTGAATGAAGTAAAGCACTTTTTATTTCAACAGGTGATTACAAGGACTTATTTTCTCCACCAGAGCAGCAGTGTAGAAAAAAATGTCATCTCCTCTGCTCCCTCAAAACCACAGAATGGCACCCTTCTCATCTTCCTCTTGCTTAGTTCCATACTGTACTGAGCTCTGGCAGTACAAGTGGCACTTCTTCTAAACCATCCCACCACCAGGCACCCATGGGACAGCTGTTCCTCTGAGGCTTTCTGCTGATGCCAGCAGAAGTCTCTTAGGCAAGTTGTGGCTTCAGAGAGTTAACTGTTGACTAAGTGACTAGGAGAAAATATGAGACCTGATATTCCTGCTGAAGAATAACATGACCACAGGAACTGATTGTAACACAGGCCTGCTGGATCCATGCCCAATGCAGCTTCTACTCTTGGATCTGATCAATTTACCCTGAAACTAAAATAATAGGTCAGTATGTGCAATCAGTCATGTGTAGGCTGACTGTCCACAGATTTACAAAGAATTTTTGCCTTGAAAGATGATTTTTCAAATACCCTTGACACAGTCAAATCAAAACTAATTTCCATTATGATTAGGCCATCCACTTACCCCTCAGTGAGGTCTACATGCTAAATTTTCATGCTAAATTTCACATTTCAGACTTAATCTTTTACAGCTCTAGGGCTGGTCAGGGAAGTGTCAGTCACAGCAGTTCTGCTGTAAAGGGGAAAACGTGTTCTTAACGAGTCTGCGTTCCAGTATCTCTGACCAGCAGAGACACTGCAGCTTTCCAGCAAATTCATCTGTATACCAGTGTAGGATTGGTAAGTTTTATTCCTCTAATAATTATTTTTAAGGGGGGTGACAATTGGAGAAATACAGTGTTAGAGAAAAATGTCTACCTACAGATGCAGCTGGCAGCCCTTCCAATTGTGGGCATCTGCATGGAAATATTGTTTTATTTGACATAATTAGTGCCCAGCAGTACTCACCCATTTAAAATTTTATATATATGTGTGTTATTATAACATTATCACAGAAATAAACCAGGACATCATAAAACAGAGAAAGAAATCATCTGTTACAATGAATATACAGGTGGAATAAATTCTGGTTCTCTAACCATGTCTATAATACAGGGGGAGGAAGGGGGAATTAAATTTAATATTAAAAATAAGAGGAAAAAAAAAAACATGTACTATGTGAGGAAAGTAACCATGAACCATATCATTTTCTCAGAAAAACCTCGCTAGAACATTTATACTCTTTCATAAAAACATGTATATGTAGGATAAGCAGTTTTGCCTTCATTGGAAGCATCACTCTTACCATGTAGAAGTTTAATTAGCAGAACTGATCAGTATATATTTATGTTAGTGTGATAGTGTCTTCTAGATCCACAAGGCTATCTGGTTTTAATTAAGTCTCAGGCCTCAAGAGATAGAAAACAGTCTCTACATCCCTGGAAGGAATAAGCCAGACCCACCTGCTGAGAGGTAAGGTAAAAAGGGGGAAGAAAAATGTATATCAAGTATACCAGATGTGTATAAAACAGGAAACTTCACACTGATAGGGCATAAACTTTCCACCCCATCTTCATACAGCACCTTGTACTATGGTAGCACCTTGTCCTCCAGTAGGGTCCCAGCTTCTACTGCTGTCTAAATAAGCTACAACAACAACCAAAATAGTTTAAAAGTACACTGAACCTTTTTAATAACTGAAGTTATAAAACTATATGCAGAATTTTAAGTGGCAACAGGCAGGGCACAGAATTATTTGGAACATCAGGAATTTTTACCAGAAAATTAAGTAACCCCACGCTACAGTTCACCTTTAGAAATATAATTTATATACCAACATTTATAACTGGTCTCGGCAGTTCTATAATATCCATATATAAGTGTTTCTGTATGTGCATGTACTCATGTGTATATATCCTATTAAGGCATACTCAGGAACAACTGGTAATTAAGGGAAGTAAGATCAACAGGAGGAGAACGAGTACTCATCCCCATTCTATCAAAATAATGTACCTTCCACTACACTTCTTTTAAAGTATTTTGCAAAGCAGTTCTTTAGGACTTTGAAGCATCTGCCAGGACTCCTTTGACATTTTGATTTCTAGGTCAGTTACCTCACCCTCAGATGGAGATAAACCTTACTATAATTTCTTAAATTAGGCTGACATATGGCACCCCATTGTTTCTGGTTCCTGCTGCCACAAAGAAAAAAAAAAAACCAACGGCTTTGTGGTTTATAATACATAGATATCAAAACTGAATTCATTACTGGCCTGTACTATGCACAGGCTTTGTGGTCTCATCTGATTCTAAAGCCTATAAAACCCTGAGACTCTGATGGGCACATCTACCTGTCTTCTACCAGCCTTCTTTGCTACATCGCAGTGAGACACATCAGCTCAAAGAATAAACCCATGCTTACCATTATAGGGTGTTTGCTCTGTACATAGGAAAGCTCAGAGGGGCTTTGCTTCCACTGGCAGTCAACCTGTTCAATTTTCCAATAAAGTCCTGTTTTTTAGAGAGCACATTTTGAGACACAGATGCATTCAGAGAATGAGTAATAATGATACATCAATAAATAGCCTAGTTAATAAACCAGAGATTAGCAGGTGAACATGCCCTGCATTTAGAAGTAACTTTACCACTTTAGTTATTCAGTTATTCTAGAGCTAGGACAAACAGTTCTGTGAGCACCAAAGTACAATTTTGTTTCTCATGGCTGCCTCACTTTCTGCTGCATTTGATATCCAAGTCATATGTTCCTGGAGCTTTTCTCCAGCATTCATCACAGCAGCTTCTTACACTAATTCTCTTTGCCTAGCAAAACTAGCCTTCCCTTCATTCAGGACAGGTATTTACTAAACTAATATTTCATCACCCATTTTCATGAAAATAACATGGTTTTTAATGTCTTTCAAGATCTCTTCTCTTCTGATTAATTTCCTTGAAACTGTCAACTGGGTTTCAGATTTGTTCAGTGGGGTATATGGAGAAACAGACATTCTTCTACAGGAATCGCACAGGAAATTGAGATAAAAATTTTATGGAGAAATACCTATATCTGTAGTGATATAATTATAAATTACTCTGACCATGAATTCTAACTGGAACTAATGGCAGTGAAGATCAGACAGGAGGCATATATACAGGCCAGAGCAGAAAACGAAATTGAGGCCATTGAAAAGTCAGACACATATGTCTTTTATTAATGATCAACAAAACAGATTCCTGCTCCCCTCCCACAGTGCTATCATTAACATCTGCTACTCAGAAGCTTAGCATATTAAAGTCTGAGTGCCATTTTGGGAGGAACTGATTTCCAGAAGTGGTGAACCTTGGGTGATACAAAGCAAGATGTTTTCCATTGCCAAACCCCAGAATAGAATTTAATATAATTAAAAGTGATATAACCTGGTGTGGATAACTCAGGAGCAGCTCTTCCTCCTACTCTTTGGCTGGACTGTCTCTTTGTATTATGATGTCTTCAGGGGGAAACTGTCTTTCTGTATGCACTAGTAAAACACAAAGCATAGAGGTGCCTGATTTTAGCTGGTACTAAATACTGCCAAAAGACAAATATGTTCTTTGCAGTAACTAAAGTTCTCCTCTTCTAGTATAGCTTTGGAGAGCTGTGGGCTATTGTACAGCTGTATCAGGGCTTGAGTACCAAGAGGGTCTTGCTGTTCCTGGACATCAGCACTGTCTCCAACACAATTGCACATTCTCATCTCTTCCCACACGATTTCCTGACATTTCATATAACATTGCTTTGCCATAACTGGGTATTTAAAAGCATTCATGTTCATATTTACCCACACTTGGCACCCACACCCAACTAGAATTTAAGATACCTGTGCCCACTTCACACCCTCACTATGGTCATCAGTGGTGTGTTAAAGATAGCTGCTGAAGAATCCCAGAGGGGAAAGGTACAGCCTATCACAGTTCATAGGGCCAGTACTGGCACTATAAGTCCTCAAGACCTTCACATCCTTCTAAAAAGTGAGATTCTTCTGATCAGAATTCACTGAGAAGATGTCTGTTCCATCAACCTTATAGAAACTTGAATAGTAAGGTTCAAAATGTTATTCTTGATTAGTAGTTGGATGGCAGATGCTGCTTTCAGAGTTGACTTCATCAGTGATGATGTGCAAACAGGGAAGTAAACATAACTATTATAAATTTCAATCTCTATAGCAGACTAAGAGGAAGTAACTCAAAGATACCCATGGGAAAAAGACAACAATCTGATACAGACCCCCATTGTTTTTATATTTTTTTCCCCCAGGTGTTGATTTTCTTGTTTTAAGCCACAAAAGAAAGAGAGAAAATTTCTGGCAATTGAGTAGCCAAATAAATACATTTTTAAATGAGCCATGTATCTATTTGTAATTTTAATTCCTTTTTTCTTTTTCATGAACTTGATTTCTCTGATACTAAACAAACATCTAAATCAGAAATACTGAATTTATCCAGAGAAGTAATGTTTGGAGCTCACTAAAGCCACAATATGTGTTCTTTCTAGATGTACAGGGGTCTGATTTTCTTAGTGATAGTTGTTATTTAATATTTACCATAGTTCACAGATATAAAACTTACACAGAACAGGGTCAACAGCTGTGTGTGAATTGTAGGCTCAGCAATTACCTTTAGTTCCTTTTTTAGACAGCGCACGAATAAGCCATGAGGAGAGAATGTTCAGACCTTGGAAAAGATACAAATAGTTTGACAATGCAAATATTAGCAGAAAAGAAGGAAACGCAGGTGTACAGATGAGTTAAAATACAAATAATAAAATATAATATATATAATATCTATAATAAATATGAAGTAATAAAATAAGTGTAATTTTAATCTTAATCCCTAAACTAGAAGATAAAAGTACCCAAAGAAAAATTCCATATTCCATGCCTACTCCTTTTTCTGTTGAATTCCACTTCTTAGTCAGCAAATGCATCACCGAAAGTCTGTAAAGATTTGAAAAGCGCAACAATCACACTGTGCATGAGACCTGGCATATATAAATGATGCATTTGCAACTAGGGCTACATCTTATCTCCATAATCCTCATAAATTTTGGAAAGAAGGAGCAAGATAGGATCCTATCTGATGTAAATTGCCAAAGATCTATTAACATCTGTGGTGCTGGGCTGATTTACACCACCTGAGGAAGCAGCCTTCTTAGCCATTGATAAAATACTGCCACTAGTGAACAAAATGAGCTAAATAAACTGCAGCTTGGACTCACCACAATTCATCAGACCCTTAAGAAGTTGTGATTCTAGGTACATAGCCTCATTACAGATATATTTAAAGATTAGATTTATCCAGAAAATGCCAGCAAGCTTTATATATATAGGTATAGATAGCTATAAATATAGACAAAATTTCTTACTTCTAATCTTAGTTACATTGCTGGAAATCCAGCTGGATTCTGCTGGCATTTACAATGTCTAGCCATGGTACCAGAAACTGGAATGGAGTTTCAGAAAAAGAATCATAGAATCATGGAATAGTTAGGGTTGGAAAGGACCTTAAGATCATCCATTTCCAACACCCCTAACATAAGTAGGGACACCTCACACTAAACCATGCCACCCAAGGCTTCATCCAACCTGGCCTTGAACACTACCAGGGATGGAGCACTCACAACTTCCTTGGGAAACTCATTCCAGTGCCTCACCACCCTCACAGGAAAGAGTTTCTTCCTTATATCCAATCTAAACCTCCCCTATTTAAGTTTGAACTCATTACCCCTTGTCCTGTCACTACAGTTCCAAATGAAGAGTCCCTCCCCAGCATCCCTATAGGCCTCCTTCAGATACTGGAAGGCTGCTATGAGGTCTCAATGCAGCCTTCTCTTCTCCAGGCTAAAAGAAGGTTTTACATCCATGTTCCCCTGTTTTACTCTGGGAAGACTTGCTATTTCAGTGTGTTTCCCATGCTTGTTATATGTCCACAGTTCTGAGGTAGCACCTGCTTTTCCTGTGAGAATAATGTGATGAAGTGACGCACCAAATTTTCAGCACAGGGAAGAGTCTGCTGTTATCTTCTCTGTCAGTGAGTGAGCAGAGAAGCTCAGAGTACATTCCATTGCCTTCAACCCATTTCTTCAGATGCGTAGCCCATGGCTTTCAAAACAAAATCTTTCTGGCTTTTCTTTGCCTCAGTTCCACAGACATCTCCAAGTACACACAGGTCCCTCATCCATATCCTCCCTAATATCTCTGCAGGCTATAATCATCTCCTAAAATACAAGAAATTTCAAAGAGGATTCCCCACAGCAGTGACTGTTACTAAAACAATGCACGTTTTGGGTCACACCAAATTTCTCCATTCCTTATGCTGTTTCAGCAAAAGGTTACTAAATGAACTGCACACATTAATGCAGCCACAGTAATCTCACTTAGATTTCAGAGAATTTGTTTATTTTTTCTGGGTAACCAGGTTGTTTTTTTCTGGCTGACTACTGATACTTTCAAGGCATTCAGCCAGCTGCTCGCTACACATAATGTTGAGTTTCTATATCACTATACACCATTAAATCCTTACCACTTAACTCTTTTAAAATCCTGATTTTATCAACCATAGTTGCTGTTTCTAGCTGTATTCTAGGTTATATTTCTGAGTTCAGGGACACGTTAGACCTAAGCCACAATGCAGACAAGACTCTCACATAGTTATGTTTCAAAACTAGTATGTTTGAGGTATAAATTACTGATACTTACTGTCTACCTGTATGTAAAGGAGTGTGCCAGCAGCATTGAGGGTTACATAGGTAATGCACACCTCCTCATAAGGCTCAATCCTCATCCAAGAAAATCCCCATTGAAGTATGCATACCGGATTAGCTTTCCTGCATAAGCCCAATTCTAGTTCATGTGTTTCATCTTGGTCCAAGAAAGGACACTCACACTTCAGGAGACAGCAGAAGCCATGGGCCAGCAGATGTACCTTTCTTTAACTTACTGAACTCTTCTGTTTCCTTTTCATGAAAGCAGCTTTCCACAAGGATCTGCCTACCATAAATCCATCTGTGATGATCCTCACACCTTGTATGACAACAAAGGCCCAGAAATGCTTGAAAACTAATAGTTATATGGGAAAGCCGAAATACTGTCTGACTTTCCAGCAAACAAGCAAGACTTGATCGGTTTTCACAGTTTCAGTCCTTCCTCTGTCAGCTACAGCTCTTTGGAGTTTGAAGCTGAACTGAACATTGTTTCTCTGATATCTGTCATTATCACCATAAAGTCTTTCATTATTGTCCCACAAACATGCATTGTTTTCAGGATTTGCAGCCAAACATCTACTCTTCTCTCCAGTATCTTCAAACAGGAATTTGTCTCAGCTGTCACTAATACTAGAGACAGACATCAGAAACAACAATGCTGTTTTTCAGAGATTCATCTACAAATCATGCTGAAGAGAGACTTTCCACCAGTAATTACCAAGTATATAGTGTATACACACAGTATACACTACATAAAACAATATCTGTATAACTTTACATATAAAATATATAAATATGTAAGTGTAACACTTAAATTATACACAGTCACAAAATGCCATGATACAACACCCAAATCCCTCTGATAATTGCTTTCAAATGTTAACCAGCTGAATGCATTATGATTTCTTAGGAAACTCTTGACCTATACAGATATTATTACACTCATTTTAATAAGTCTCAGATCAAATTTAGATGGGTATGGGAAGAAATACATATCAATTATCACAGCTGAGCAGAAAAAGAGGGGAAAAAGACAGTGACCTGATATGATATAGTTTATTCAGGCAATTTAACATGCCAAGAACAGTTCTAAACAGTTTAATTAGTGAGGCCCATAAAATACGTCCAAACACATTTGTTCTACTTAAATTGTTACACGTCTAGTTTATCAAGAACAATCTAATGGAATGTTTTTGTTAAATTAATAATATTTCATATTGCACAACTAAATTTGGTAACCTGGTTGGAAATATTCTGCATTCTTTAAGTGAGGAAAAAGAAAATCATTTTTAGGAGAAAGGTGGTTCCAACATTTACCACTTTATTTGGTTTAAATATATTCAAACATGTGTACCTAATAAATGAAAGTCATAAGAGAAAATCAGACAGATCCCAAAGAAAGCTTTAAAAGGAAAATCTGGTGTATACTTTGTATCTCAAGTAAATGACATGGAGACAGAATGCAGTGTTATAGAAAATATATTGTTGTTTGAGGCTGCTAAAATCTATCCTGCACGGTCAGTCATTAAACAGAGATTCTGTATGTATAAACTCCACATTCCTGCAAGCAGATCAAAGGCGTCTTGGTGAATGCAGAATTGCCTACCTACTTTATCTTCATACAAATGAGCTCAAGTGCCCTTGGCAAGGAATTCAAAGTCATGCCAACAGAATACAGATTTAATACTGCTGTAACCAGGTATCCTATTGAAGCTGCAGTGAAGTGTCTGCATTGACAGAAAATTCTGATGAACAACATTTCAGACAACAAGTAGTACCTATCGTTTGTTCAGTAAATTACTTTGTTATTGTGATGAGGAAAGACCTAGCAGACTGCTAGGAAAAATGCTTAAGAAAGCCCCTGAAAATATCTATTTGCAGGGAACTAACATACATAATTCTTTAAACTTTGTTTCTGAGATATTCTTAGTTGGAACACCACCAAGCAGCCAGGATAGTCCTTATTGACTTGCTCATCATTATATAAAACAATAAGACCTAAGAAGCTGCCAGACTTAAAAAAAAAAAAAAAAAAAAAAAA